>JAJOZX010001186.1:182500-380000 GCA_023014485.1 Bathynomus jamesi | reverse complement strand
CCGGCATCATAGGAAAAATAATAAAAAAAGGCAAAACAAAAGTTTTTATTTACAAAACGTGCTCAATATGTCTACCATTGTTTTCAATACACAAATTCAGACGTGATACCCAGTCAGCAAGCACACGGTGAATGATGTCAGGAGTAATGGTGTTACATGCCCCAATAATGCGCTGCCGCAAATGTTCAACACTCCTAATTTTCTCTGCGTATACCAGCGCTTTCAATTGGCCCCAGAGATAAAAATATAGTGGCGTGAGATCCGGGCTTCTAGCTGGCCATTCCACAGGCCGTCGACGTCCTATCCAATGACCAGGGAATTTTTGGTACAGGTATTCCCTTACTTGGGTGCTGTAATGTGCAGGAGCGCCGTCTTGCTGGAACCATGTTGGGAAATTTCCTTCTTCGTTCAAGACACTAGGAAATGCTTCTTCCTTGAGCATACGTAGGTAGGTGCCTCCAGTGACATGTTCATCGAAAAAGAGGGGGCCTATGATGTGATCCTTCCAAATGCCACACCATACCATCACCCGAGATGCACCTTGTTCCTTTGAAGAGGTATACCAGTGAGGGTTGTTTTGAGACCAGTAGCGGGTGTTCTGTCGATTTACCTCACCATTTCCATGAAAAACAGCCTCGTCACTGAACAGAATGGTGGACGGGAAATTGGCATCCCGAGCATATGAATTATGGTTTGTAGAAATAGAAAAATATGAATTTCTCCTATGATGCCGGACTTATGGGACACCCTGTATATATATGGATCTTTTCGGTTTGACGGTCTGTAATATTTTTTAACATTACTTGTTTTTTATTGTCCAGTTTTAATCGAGGATTTCAAAAATAACATTCATGTTTTAGAGAAACAAATAGTGAGGCAGTTATACATTTTAATTTAGAGAATATCATATACGCTTTAAGATTCCAAAATCCCTGAAAGTTTTAGGTCAACTGTACGCTCATGACGATTGGTTAGGTTAAGTCATGATATTTTCGTATGTTTTGGCAGTAAACTAACGAAAATATCATGACTTAACCTAACCAATCGTCAAGGGTGTACAGTTGACCTAACCGGGCATTCTGTTAACCTAACTGGGCATTCATTTAACCTAACCAGTTGGTAGAGTCTAGAATTTGACGGTCCCGTAACCATGACTCGTTTTTTTTCCGCCGGCCGTCAAACCAAAAAGATCCCAATACGGTTTAAAAATATATATTTTAAATTTGTTAAATTGCATATAACCCCTCACTGTTTGTTTCTCTAAAACATGGATGTTATTTTTGAAATTCTCGATTAAAATTGAACAATAAAAAACAAATAATGTTAAAAAATATTACGGGCCGTCAAACCGAAAAGAGCCATAAATATATATATATATATATATATATATATATATATATATATATTAGTGATGTAGCGGATGTCATTTTTTTCACATCCGCGGATGCGGATGCGGATGAGGATGTTTGATTTCAACATCCGCGGATGCGGATGCGGATGCGGATGTCTACATTTTCGTTATTTTTTAGGATATATTCGAGATTTGTTGTGTTTAACGTATATAATAAGTTATTATATAGAGAGAGCTGTAGCTATAATGTAGTATAATTGATTAATTGTACAATAATTGCTGTACTTTTCTCTGAACATATAAAATAATATCAAGCATCTAACTAATATAGAAATCAATTAGTGAATTCGTCTGCAAATAAATTCGTTATATTTTGTTGAGTTTCAGCCACAATTAGAAACCATAATTGTGTTACCATGATGCGGGACGTGAACCCAACTCAAATGCATCCCACCAACCTCTTTCCCCAACCTCCACCCTTATAGAAAGAGATCTTTAATTAGCTTGATAACTATTTATATTAAGTTTAAAGTTTTATTAGGCATATTTATAAATGAGTAATTAAAATAAAGTAAACTAAGATGTTCATCGTTTAATGTTCAAACTTAATTATAGGAAGGTTATGCTTAAGGAACATTAATTTTTCTGCCTTTTCTGCTGCCAGTCTGTTTCTCTTTTCATCATATATTAATCCAGCACTGCTAAATAATCTCTCGCTTGGTACGTTTGTTGGAGGACAGGCTAAATGTTTCCTTGCAAGTTTACTCAAGTATGGATAGATATTCTGCGTATTTTTCCACCAACTAATAGGATTGTCACATGCAGCCAGGCGTTTTTCTTGGTGATAGCTCTCGATCATTTTTACTACATCTTTTGACATCGCGTAGGTCTCGTCATTGCTGCTTGACTCAAGAAACTGAGAGACAGATTCTGTGATAGATTTGCTTGTTGAAGGTGTTGGTTCTGTCACTGAAACTTTTATTCTTTTGGTGGGTGGCGAAGCGACAGATTCAAGAGATTGAAGCTCTTCAACTGCTTTGCCAAGTGATGATTTAACTCGTTCTAATGTACTAGGTGAAAATAACTTAGCTTTGTAACGTGGATCTAAGTAGGTTGCAAGAGAGTAACTTCATACAAGAACAGCCTCTCGTCTTGTCGCTTGCATCACTTTTGCGCACAATGAACTAGTTCTATTAATATAGTAGAATTTGATAATTTCCGCTTATTAATGACATTTTATCTCAACGGTCCAACATCCGCACGACATCCGCAGTCCAAAGTGCGGATGCGGGTGCGGATGCGGATGCGATAAAATGTGCGGATGTTCCGCGGATGCGGATGCGGATGTGACCTAAATCACTAATATATATATATATATATATATATATATATAAGGTGGAGTGACAAGCTTGACCTTAGTCAGAATTAACAATTTGGGTGGAAGCTAAGGCAAGGATAACCAAGGTATATAGTGTGTCTTGGTATCGTGGTTAGCGTGGCAGCAAGCCCAGCTGTTTATCCTTCCACACATAAAAAAAATTCGGTTGGTAGATAAATGGGTACTCTGTGTAGCCTAGTGGTTAAGACGCTGGGCTGCTGGTGGGTCGTGGTTCGGATTCTACGTTAAACTGCAGGTCTAAGGTGGAGTGACAATCTTGACTTTGGTCAGAATGAACCATTCGGGCAAAAGCTAAACCAAGGTAACATGCAAGAGTTAGCTTTTCAAACATGAATTTTTTTTGGTATGAAATCATATTACCCCACCTCTCTCTCTCTCTCTCTCTCTCTCTCTCTCTCTCTCTCTCTCTCTCTCTGTCTATCTGTCTCTCTCTCTCTCTCTCTCTCTCTCTCTCTCTCTCTCTCTCTCTCTCTCTATTATTGAGGTTACGCTAATGTGCTTAATGAGTACTTTGCGGGAGTGTTCACCAGGGAGGACACCCGCGTCATCCCCGAGCCAGGCGTCAGGCACGAAGGTGCTGGCCTGGGTAGTGTTCGATGTACCGTGAAAGTCGTTGCCGATAGAATAGACAAACTGAGCGCGTTTAAGGCTCCTGGGCCAGACTAGTTTCTCCCAAGAGTGTTGCGGGAGGTGCGCGACCAGGTGGCTCCCCACCTGGCTACAGTCTTCAACAAATCGTTGGAGACCGGCCAGGTGCCTGGTGACTGGAAGGAAGCCAACGTGACCCCTATCTTTAAGAAAGGGGATCACGAAAGTCCAGGGAACTATCGTCCTATTAGTCTCACTTCAGTTGTAGGTAAATTATTAGAGGGAATAACAGCGGATAGGATCGTTGACCATTTGGATTCGTACAAGCTGCTTGGGGAATCCCAACAATGGTTTAGACGGCATAGGTCGTGTCTCACCAACTTGCTCGAGTTTTTTCACGTCATGTTGGGTGAGTATGATAAGAGTAGGGCGATTGATATACTTTATCTCGACTTTCAGAATGCCTTTGATATGGTACCTCACCGCCGGCTAATGGCGAAAGTCCGCGCATTGGGTATCGGTGGGGAAGTAGGTAGGTGGATTGAAAACTGGCTGAAGAATAGGCAGCAGAGGGTTGCAATTAAAGGGGTTAGTTCGGGTTGGGCCTCGGTCATTAGTGGGGTTCCTCAAGGTTCCGTTTTGGGGCCACTGTTGTTTATCATTTACATAAATGATATCGACGGTGGCATCGTCAGTCGAATCGCCAAATTCGCTGATGGCACGAAGCTTGGGGCCAATGTTGGGACGCCCGAAGCGATCGAGCAACTGCGTGCGGACCTAGATAGGATAGGAGAGTGGTCCAAAAAATGGCAAATGCCGTTTAATTTGGGTAAATGGAAAGTGATGCACATTGGCTACGCCAATCCCAAGTCGGACTACTCGATGTTGGGGAGTAATATCGAGGCCACTGATTTGGAAAAGGATTGGGTGTGCTAATTAGCAGCGACCTTAAGTTTACGAAACAGTGTGTAGAGGTGGAAAAGAAAGCCCAGAAGCTGTTGAGTTATATCAGGAGGCAATTTCAGTTTCGGAACAAGGAGACTGTGCTCTCTCTGTACAATTCCCTGGTTCGGCCGCACCTGGAGTATGCTGTGCAGTTCTGGTCGCCCACCCTCAGGAAAGATATCGAGAGGCTGGAGCGAGTGCAGGCGAGGGCCACAAAGTTAATCCCTTCCGTTAGGCATATGGGCTACAACCGACGCTTACGCGCCCTGAACTTGTTTTCGCTGGAAACTCGGAGGCTGCGCGGTCAACTCATCGAGGTTTTCAAGCTCTTACGCGGGTTCAACGATGTCGATTTTAGAAGCATGTTTAGTTTAAATGATAACCCAACTCGCAACAATGGTTGGAAGTTGGATTTGAAACGGTTTAGGACTAGTGTGTGTGTGAATTACTTTACGTATAAGATCTGTGACACGTAGAACAGGTTACCTTCAGAAGTTGTGAACAGTTCCTCTGTGGATCAGTTAAAGAAAAGGTTAGACCAAATCTTGCACACTATTTGAGGGTATATAAAATTTTCCCTGGCACCCGTTTCCATTGGTACTTCCTCGGTATGGGCCGCAAGGCCTTTTCAGGGACTTCTTTTCCTTGTAAATCCTTGTAACTCTGTCCTCTCTCATTAGACTTCATCGGAGGCGGACGTGCTTTGTGGTCTCTCCAGTATTTTTTTTTTCGATAGTGACTACGTGACAACGTTTGATTTAACAAAATTTGTTAGATAAGTATAATTATATTTATTTACTTTATTAGTGAGGTTAGGCCAAGCACTATTGCTTATTAATTAGATTTAATTTATTCCTTTTCCGGTTTTAACGAACATAATTCCGTATTGTTTAAATTCTATATTTTTGGCTGAGTTTCTCTGGTAAAGTTAATGTGAAATAATTTTGCATTGTTTTAGGCGGTCGTTACAGATTGAATTTTCAGACGAGTTAAATAGTAAGATTTGTATATTCGAGTCTATTTCCGTTTCCGGTCTGTAACACGTGCTCTCGCAGGTCCCTTTCCTGCATTCCCTACTTCTCCCCCACGTTCCGTTGTATTAATTAAAATAACATATTATATTATTTAAAGTAACATCATTCTGCGTTGTTATAAACGGCTCCCTACAGATCCTATTCAGTTCCGTATTCAATTCCGTTTCCGGTCTGTAACACGTGCCACTCGTTTGCGCATTTATTTATTTCTGTATTTCTGCATTCACCATTTCTCCCTCACTAACCAATATATTAATTAAAATAGCATTTTATTATTTAAATTAATATCAATCTGCATTGTTACTAACGGCAGCCCACAGGTTCCATTCAATTCTGTATTCAACTCAGTTTCCGGTTTGTAACACGTGTTTATTTCCACACTCACCGTTCCCCCCCTCACCATCCGTTATATTAATTAAAGTAACATATTGTATTATTTAAAAGTAACGTATCGTATTATTTAAAGTAATGTATTGTATTATTTACAGTAGCATATCGCGACGTATCGTATTATTTAAAGTAATGTATTGTATTATTTACAGTAGCATATCGTGACGTATCGTATTATTTAAAAGTAACATATTGTATTATTTAAAGTAACATATTGTATCCTTTAAAGTAACATATTGTATTATTTAAAGTAACGTATCGTAAAAAAATAGAGAAAAAATATGACAGGGCCAGCTAAATTGAAAGCGGAATGCTTTAAATGTAAAGTTAATCATTGGTGCGTTGACTTCCCCGAAGGTAATATCAGCGACATCACATCCCTGAGTATATGTTTGTTTTATAAACTTAGAGAAAACCACGAAAAGGAAGTTAAAGAGCTAAAGGAATTAGTAAAAAAGCTTGAAGCTCGGGTCGTAGTACTGGAAATCCAACCCAGTGGACAAGATCAGACTGAAAACACATAAACAGATATAAACTGTAAGGTTAAACATCTAGAACAAAGCGTGGCTCGCTTGGAAAATATGGTGACTATTCCGGAAAGTAGGACGGAGTAACGAGAATTCCAAATGGTAAAAAATAAAAGACCCTCCAAACCAAAACCAAGACATAAGGATTCGGAACCCATTACCGTAAAAATAAGTTTCACTTACTTGCCGACAAAGAGGAGGAATCCTTTTTAATTGGGGATTCTCTGGCAAGGAATCAAGGGGACGTTTTTGGAGCAAGACGCGTGACCAACAGAAAACTCCGATGTTTTCCAGGTGCCACGAGTCAGATAATTAATAGGGAATTAGTCAAAATTAATATCAAGAATAAGAGTTGCCCCATCATTGTACATGTTGGTGGCAATGACGTTTTTTCAGGGAGGGGCAGGAGGCAGACAGAGTCCATTGTAAAAGAGTTCAAGATCCTAACCGACAAGGTTAGGGATAAGACAGATATGGGTATGGTTGTAGGGATTCTCCCTCGAATGCGTGCTAGTGACTATACTTTAAGTAAAGCCATTAGCATAAATAAAAGAGTTAAATGCATGTGTGAGGAAAAAGGCCTAAAGTTTGTTGATTTTTGGCGTACATTCTACGGAAATGGGGAATACTTGGGTTCGGACGGGATTCATTTTAATCAGAAGGGGAATAAGAAGTTTGGTGATTTACTGAACATTAATTTGTATAATGTTTTTAAACTAGGACCCTCCCAAACCAGCAATTGATCCTGCTCCCCCAACTGTTTAACTTACTCCTCCAGCAGTCGGTCCTCTTCCCACAGCAGTTAATCCTCCTCCCACAGCGGTTAGTCCTCCTCCCACAGCAGTTAGTCCTCCTCCCAAAGCAGTTAGTCCTCCTCCCAAAGCAGTTAGTCCTCCTCCCACAACAGTTAGTCCTCCTCCAGCAGCAGTTAGTCCTCCTCCAGCAGCAGTTAGTCCTCCTCCAACAGCAGTTCATCCCACTCCCCCAGTAGTTGATTGAACTGCTTCGGGAAACGACTCAGGCCAGTTAGGAGAAATCACAACTTAAAATCTCTCAAAACTGTGCTCTTCAATGCTAGGTCAATTAGAAACAAACTAATGGAATTTATAGCGCTAGTCAAAACTGCTAACTTTGATATCATAAGAATAACGGAATCCTGGATTCATTCTGAATCAAGGGATTTTGTAGGAGAACTTGAAATGGTAGGTTACAAAATGTTTCACAAAGATAGGAACGGAAGGGAAGGCGGCGGTGTACTTTTGTATGCTCGTGACTTCCTGCACCTGGTTAACAGTAATATCGTATCTGCTCATGAAATGTTGGGAATTGATCTAAACCTAAATAATAAAGAAGTGCATCTACTTCTAGTATATAGGCCACCTCACTACCCCGTTGATAAGGATATAAACTTGTATAACCAAATTAGCAGAATAGCGAATAATAAGATCAGTGTGATTTTTGGTGATTTTAATTGTGGTAATATAAATTGGGAAAACAAAACAGTTGATGCTGAGGGCTCAAGACTGTTGGAATTTGCCGATGATAACTTATTAAGTCAATGGGTTGGCGGTCCTACAAGGGGTAATAATAAACTAGACCTCATATTCACGAACGAAGATGACCTAGTCTCGAACCTGACTATTGGTGAAAATTTGAGTAACAGCGATCATAATTTGGTTAGGTTTGACCTCACGGTTCCAGTTAATACACGAAAAGACTCGTGAAAGAATAGATTTCTCGAGAGAAAATTTTGAAAGCTTCCGAAGTATCATAGTTTAGACACACTTGAAGTTCTAATAAGTGAGGATGTCAATGTCACCTGGAGCTCATATAGGGATCAATTTAGAATATTACAGAACACTTTTATACCCACTAAAATAGTTTCCTTCTCAACAAAGTCGCCGAAATGGTTTAACAACGAAATTAGCAGTGCTATTAAGGGAAGAAATAGAGCCTACAAATTACTTGTCACACTTCAACCAGACTAATTCAGAAAACTATATAAACCTACGTAGGAGGGTTAAGTCCTTAATTAGATCAGCCAAACGTGATGAAGAAGCTAGAGTTGTCTCACTCTGTAAAGGTAACTCTAAAGAATTTTTTGCCCATGTTAATAGCAGAAAGCAATTAAAAATTCTGTAGGCCTGTAGAGAAAAACTGCGTTAGTAGAAGAAGTAAAACAAATATGGAAAAAGTATTTCGAGAAGTTGTTTACGGGAATGGAAGAACAAGTAGATTTTAGGAATTTCCCAGAATTGGAAAAGGAAGAGAGAAGAGAGGAAACCCCAAATACATTGGAGAGTGAAGTGAAATAGCACATTGCTTCTCTACCATTAAATAAGTCCCCAGGAAGAGATAATATACCGGGAGAACTGTTGAAAGAAGGGGATGAGCCCATAGCCAAATGGCTAACCTCATTGATACAGAGAGTGCTAAATGGTGAACCGATTCCCGCAGATTGGTTGCATGGACTAATCATCCCGATTCATAAGAAAGGTGATGTAACAGAATGCGAGAACTATAGGCCAGTGTGTTTATTATCAAATGCCTACAAGATTCTGGCAAAGACCTTGCAATACAAAATGCGTACAAGAGAAGAGGAAGTGCTGTCGGAGGAACAGGCCGCGTTTAGGCAGGGCAGAGGAACGGCAGACCAAATATTCACATTGAGACAAATAGCGGAAAAGAGATGGGAATATAATAAGAATACATATTGCGTATTTATAGATTTCAAACAGGCCTTCGACTCAGTCTGGAGAGAGGGGATGGTGCAGGTGCTGAGAAGGGAAGGATTCGAGAAGCAAATAGTAGAACTAATACAACGAATGTACTCGAACACATCTGCAGCAGTAAGAAAGGGAAATATAACCACCGACACATTTCCAACAAAAAGAGGTGTGATTCAAGGCTGTCCGTTATCACCCCACCTATTTAATTTGTTTTTGGAAGCGGTAATGAGGGAGGCATTGCAGAATTACGAAGGATCCATCGAAATAGGATGTGAAATCGGCACGGACTTGAGGTATGCAGATGACATAGTGCTATTGGCGGAGACTAAAGAAGAGGCGGCTACAATGATAGAACGAGTGGAAGAAACATGCAACAAATACAATCTGAAAATAAATGTAGCAAAAACCAAAATAATGAAAATAGGAAAAATAGATGAAGTAGTGGATCTACGCCTTGCAAACAGCCAAATTGAACAAGTACATGAATTAAAAAATACCTGGGAGTCTACTTTACCAGTGACAACAACACTTATCGAGCAATGCAGGAGAGGATTAAACTGGGATATGCAGTAATGAATAAAATGGATAAAATCTGGAAAGACAACCACATCAGTATGAAACTAAGAATCAGATTATATGAATCCATAGTACTGCCAACAGTACTGTTCGGAGCTGAAAGTTGGATAATGAGAGAGAAAGAGCGGAAAAAGTTAAATGCATTTGAGATGTACTGTTTGAGAAGGATTTGTGGGGTGAGATGGACGGACCGGGTGACCAATGAGGAGATCAGGAATCGGACCAACGTCAAGATACCAGTGAATAGCAAAGTCGCAGATATTCAGAGAAGATGGTTTGGGCATGTGGAGAGAATGAGGGAGGAGAGGTTGCCCAGAAGAGTCATGTACGCAAGAGAGGCTGGAACTAGACCGCGGGGACGCCCAAGAAGAACATGGTTGGCGAGCTTTAAAAGCGGGAACGCGGGGAAAGAATGGAGAGAGCTGACAACGATGGCGAGAGACAGAAGAACCTGGATGGAGTACAGAAGTCATCAGAGGGACCCAACCCGGCTCTAACCGGACCGGAAATAGTCAGTAAGTCAGGCCCCCTAAAAGATAGAAATGGCGTACTGAAATTCGGTGATAAAGATATAGCTAATACGTTAAACGAATGCTTCGTTAGAGTCTTCACGGAGGAAGACACAATTGAAGTGCCAAATCCTCGGATTACATATGACGGTGACCATCCCGGAGAGACCTTAAGTTTTACGAAAAATGAGGTACAGCAATTAATTGATAAGATGAACAAACACAAATCACCCGGCCCCGACTTATTTCTTCCAAGGGTATTAAAAGAGGTTAGCTACAATGTTGTTGACGACTTAGAAACCATATTCAAACAATCAATCGAGTTAGGGAAAGTTCCGACCGACTGGAAATTAGCAAATATAACACCAATCTTTTAAAAGGGTGATAGTGAAAATCCTTGTAATTACCGCCTGATCAGTTTAACATCAATTGTCGGCAAACTGTTGGAATCCATCATTACAAAACGTATTGTGTATCACCTTGAATCTAACAATCTAATTTTTTATTCTCAACATGGATTTAGGCGACATAGATCCTGTCTGACAAGCCTGTTAGAGTTTTTCCATAATATACATACACTATACGATGCAAGTAGGGCAAGAGATATAGTGTATCTTGACTTTCAAAAAGCCTTCGACAAAGTCCCTCACGCGAGATTGATGGTTAAAGTCAGAGGACTAGGAATCACCGGGCTTGTTTCCAAGTAGATTGAGGATTGGTTAAAAGATAGAAAGCAGAAAGTGGTAATAAATGGAGTGGCTTCGGAGTGGGCGCCCGTCACCAGTGGTGTCCCACAGGGTTCCGTTCTGGGTCCTTTACTTTTTATCAGCTATATTAACGATATAGACGTCGGGCTTCTAAGTACAATCTCCAAATTTGCAGACGATACGAAATTAGGAAGTAGTGTAGGTACTGAGGAGGGCGTAAGAACGCTTCAGAATGATCTTGACAGGTTGGGCGAATGGTCCGCTACTTGGCAGATGCCATTCAACTTGGACAGATGTAAGGTAATGCACATAGGTTATAAAAACCCGAAGACCGATTACTCTCTCTTGGGAAGGAACTTGACTGAGACCGATCTAGAGAAAGACTTAGGAATCTATATCAGCAATGATCTGAAACCGTCGAACCACTGTGCAGAAGTCGAAAAGAGGGCCTTCAAAATATTAGGTTATATTAAAAGACTGTTCCAGTTTCGGAACAAGGAGACTGTAAAGTCTTTATAATTCACTAGTCAGACCTCAACTGGAATACTGTGCGCAGTTTTGGTCTCCATCCCTCAGGAAGGACATAAAAACGTTAGAAAGAGTACAAGCAAGGGCTACAAAATTGATCCCTTCAATGAGAATGCAAAACTACCAACAGAAATTGGAGCGCGTAAGTCTGTCTACCTTAGAGACGAGGAGGTTGCGTGGTTAGCTTATTCAAGTCTTCAAGATGCTCAATGGAATAGATAGGGTAGATTACAAAAACTTATTCTCACTTAATGCCAATCCGACAAGAAATAATGGGTTTAAACTGGAACTAAAGACATTTAGGACCTCTGTCTGCAGGAATTTCTTTTCCTATAAAATAGTTAATATCTGGAATCAACTTCCCTCAGAGGTTGTTTCCAGCCAAAGTGTAAAAGTGTTTAAAAATAGGCTACACAAA
The DNA here is from genome assembly GCA_023014485.1 of Bathynomus jamesi. Taxonomy (NCBI): domain Eukaryota; kingdom Metazoa; phylum Arthropoda; class Malacostraca; order Isopoda; family Cirolanidae; genus Bathynomus; species Bathynomus jamesi. The sequence goes on along the minus strand of JAJOZX010001186.1, from coordinate 368,299 downwards.
GTACTGAATACTCTCATAGTTTAAGACTAAAAACATAACGTAACTCTGCAAGAGTTCGTTTGCACGGTGTCTCTGTGGGCATGCTAATTATAGACTTTTTATATATTCTCCACTTTCCTGTAAAATTTCCTTAGCTACTTTTCCAGGGGTCAAGGTTTTTTCTTCAACCTTTTTCCGTACCTGCCTCTGGCAGGGAGGGAGCAGAGGGTGGGTAGAGAGCCTTCTACTTTTCTATCCAGTTTTCTACTACTGCTAGGATAGTTGAAAGAAACTTGTTTAATAACAGGAACCTCCCAAAGTGGACCGGAAGGTCTTTGAGGCTTCCTCTTGTCCTTGTAACTCCTTGTCTTTCTCTCTCTCTCTCTCTCTCTCTCTCTCCTCTCTCTCTCTGTTATGTATAATGAAAATAATCTTAGTGTGCTGTATATCGTGTATAGATTACCTCATACATTAGTTGGTGTATTATTTCTTTAAATTATGCCTTTGTACGTGCCTTAATAAGATGGTTGTTTGTGGGGGCACTCGTGTTCAGTGTTAATGGGTATATAGAAGCCCTTGATATCATTCAATAGCTTGTATTTTTTAGGGAGAATGGGTGCGGGGTAGAAACCACTAGCCCATATATGTATAATATATATATATATATAAAAGTATAACGGGTGGCCCAAAAAAAACGAGACCAATATTTTATCACGAATATTTCGGTGGCCGTTGTAGCTAGAGACCTGAAATAAAAAGCAAAATAAAATGTAATCAATTCCCCTTCAAATATGTCTTTAACATGATAGAGTCTAGCTGGCCCCTAAATGGCTAAAATCGCCTTTGAAAAAAATTTACTTTCAAAAAATGTTGCGTACTCAATCATTTTACATTAATCAACGTTTTTCTTTTTCAGATTTAGAACAAGGGGTTTGACAGAAAGCGACAAGTACATCATCAAATCTTTACGAGAAGAAAAGCGAATGTCCTTGACACAAATTCTAAAAGAGTATCCAGATCGCAACTGGAAAAAACCCACTGTTGCAGCATTTTTGAAAAAACTCCGTGAAACTGGCAGTATCCAACGTCGTGCTGGGAGTGGCCGGCCAAAGTCTACTAGAACTGCAGAAAACATTGAAATTATAAGTGAACTTGTTTTAAGTCAGGATGACCAGCCAGAAACGAGTAAAAGTGAGCGCGAAATTACGAAGATGACTGGTATTTCGTGCTCTTCAGTCCAACGGATAATCAAAAAAGATCTTCATTTAAAAACATTTAAGAGAGTGACTGTTACAGCTCTATCCAACTTAGTGAGAAGAAAACGAATGGACAGATGCAAAAAACTGTTGCGGAGATTTCGATCGAATGCAGCAGTGGAAAAAATCTGGTTCTCGGATGAGGAAAAATTCACGGTTGAAACGCTTAGAAACACACAAAATGATCGTGTTCGTTCGCGAAGTCCAAGAAAAAAGGACATTGAACCATCTCGACTCTTGCGCGAGAAAACTCATTTTTCTGAGTCTGTAATGGTCTCTCTTTCTGCATCATCTAAGAAAAAAACATCAATAATTTTTAACACGCGTAGTGTGAAAATTAACGCAAAATACTATCGTGATGCTATTTTGTCTCCAATGCTATCCGAAATCAGGGAGAACACAAATGACTTTGTCTTTATGCAAGATGGAGTCCCTTCCCACACTTCCCAAGAAGCTGTCGTTGATCGTGACGGAGGCCACATCGAGTCTTTTATCAAAAACTGAACGGGATAGGGAGGGTTTGTTTATCTATTGAAAATCTCATATTAAAATTTAAATGAATCATTGAGTTATTTTCCGCAACATTTTTTGAAAGTAAATTTTTTTCAAAGGCGATTTTAGCCATTTAGGGGCCAGCTAGACTCTATCATGTTAAAGACATATTTGAAAGGGAATTGATTAAATTTTATTTTTATTTTTATTTCAAGTCTCTAGCTACAACGGCCACCGAAATATTCGTGATAAAAAATTGGTATCGTTTTTTTTGGGCCACCCTCTATATGTATTTTCTTTTTATCAATATTACTCTCTCTATCTCTCTCTCTCTTTCTTTCACACACACACACACACACACACACACACACACACACACACAAGTGAGGGGAAACGCTGAGGAAGGGTTCGACGCACAATTTAAATTTTTTTTGATCTATTGAAACTGACGTCAGATACACCTATATAACTTTCATTTTTTATATCTACTCAATCGGTCAACTCTGGAACAATCTTCCTCAATCCATCTTCCCCCCCCCAGTCTATGACCTCCAGTCCTTCAAACGCAGAGTGTCTAGACATCTTGAAAACCTTGGACCTTCATTTGGCTCTCTTCTTCTTCTATGGGTGGGGGGCGCTTTTGCGGGCATTCGCCCTTGGCCCCTCCTTCATGCAGAAAAAACAAAACAAAACAATTGGTCATTAAAACAATTTAACTACCACATTCATATAACGATTGAAGTCGGGGTTTCGACTCCCGATGGTGTAATATTTCTGTTATGTCTAAGAGGTTTGGATAGTGGCCGCTAATGTTCATACTATGACGTCAGATACACACACACACACACACACACACACACATATATATATATATATATATATATATATATATATATATATATATATATATATATATATATATACAAATTTGTGTCGTGTTTAGGTTAGGTTACTCTATGTTCAGAGCAACATTGGGGGCGTCACCCCCACGCCTTATCTTTTCACCCTTATCTTTGAGAAATTAAAATTTTGCTTTTACCCCTTACCTCCCTTTTCCCCCTCACTCTCTCACCCCTTTTCCCACCACTTGGAACTTCTACTGACACCCTCACCTCTTCTTACCAAATGGACCGATACTACTGAGGTGCTGAAGCACGGTGCATGCACTTTCAGCACGGCTTTTATTTGACTGTTAGAGAGGCAATTTACTGAGATAGATGATATGAACATCGTTTTAGTTTTAGTACAGGAAATAGAAATGGATGCTTAGTTGAACATCGTAAGGAATATGATCATTTACGTTAAGATGAAGTACATTCGCTTGTTGTAATATTTCTATTTGGAAAAAGAAGAATTATAATACTATATTTTACTTAAGTGAAAAATATTTTCATTTCTAAAGACTTCATATGAAACCAGTGAATTCGTGGATGGCCAAAAATGGAGATTTATCTGAACTGCCAGATGTAGATTTCTTTTTTTTTAGTTGCGGGGAGTAGCAGCATTCTGCACAGAGAAAAATCTCTTAGTAAAAACAACAAAACACATTTCGTTGATCACTTTTTATTTGGACCAAATAAAATAATGATTACCATATAATAGTTGCTTTATTCAGTTACTCGTACAAGATGTATTTTGTTGACTTCATTTTGTTATAACAAAGAAAACTTATTTTTAAAACAACAAACCACGTTCAGTTAATCACCTCTAACTGGATCAAATAAAAAATGTAGAGAGTATAATAATTGCTTTAATGATTTACCACAGCTAGTTTTTTGGCTTCATTTCTTTTTCTGTTGAATTTTATTGCGAAATTTTATAAGTTATAGAGTTTTATATAAACAATAATGAATTATATTTCCAAAATACAAACCAAGCATCCATCCATAATAATATGGATTCATGCACCCGTCCAGAAAGGGTTAATATTAGTTTTATTTCTAAAAAGTGCATTTCTTTATTTTCTTCTATAAATACAAAGTTCCTAAGTGCAAATATAAAAATTTTTACGTGAAAATTGACTTAATAAAATTCTAATGGGGAGCAAAACTATAAATACTTAATTTCTTAAACGTGCTCGGAATTAGGGATGGCGTAACAGGTAAAAATATTTGGTGTTATGGAAAGAATCTCGAGGAAAGCGCTTCAACTTCGGTTAAGGGAAAAGATTTTTATGTTTGTTTCTGTATGTCTAATGTGCATAAATGAATATATAGTAGTTAAGTAAAGGAGTTCTAATTAAAAGAAAATGAGAAAAATAAATTAGACATTTTGGTATATTCGAAAATGAAAATAATTTGTTTAATTTAAACAAATTAAACAAATTGTTATTTAAAATAAACATACGCAGATTTTGCTCGATAAAGTAAATATTTGTTTTACTGCAGCAAATTATCAACAGAATTAATTTTGTAACACGAAACGAAAATTTGGCTGTCAAAAATAAAACAAAAATTATATCGAAATATTTACAGTATTTTTGATTCAACAAAATATTTTTCTTTGCGTGAATGACGTGAACATTGTGGACTTCAATTCTATGATATTTTAATGAGGGTTTGTGTTTCGAAAGAGGAAAAAATAAATCTTTTATTTCTGTGACTTTTTATTTTTATTGCGGTCTTTGACCGCAGTGAATAAAGGATCTGCAAGTTAAATGACTTCAATTCTGAGGTCAAAACAATCGTTTAAATAATGCCACGTTAGTTTAACATTATGAAAGTCTTGCGCGGGTCTTACGTTATATTTGACGCCAAACAAACACTATTTTATTTTGGCTCTCTTCGTTCATACAAATGTGAGCAGGAAAATTCATTAAAAAAAAAATAATTTGGTCAAGTGTTTGTCTTGTACTCTCAAGTATTCTCTCAAGTACTCAGACATTCTCAACGGGAATTTTTCCGGGAAATTGGAAAGTGGTCAGGAATTCTCAACGGGAAGTTTTTCGAGAAAACTAAAAAGATCGTGGTACCAACTATTACAGAAATTATGAACTACTCTTGACATATTATTTTGTAGAAAAACTACAACATTTAATTAATTAATACACACTTAAAAAATACTGAGAATATTTTACTCTTCACTTGTATCTCCGATACTTGAGATTGCAAAATTAAAAATATACACGTTTAGGTTCTTTATTTACTTATTTGATACGTAAATATGTATTTATTTTGTACGAACATGTTCATATGATTATTTATCCTAAAATGAAATTGCATGTTAGCCAAATTTCATTATAGTTTTAAACAGAATACGGTATGGCGCAACGATGACACATTATGAAAATTACGACCCAAATTTATCCTTCACGCTCCTGAAGATACGCATCTCTTGAATTTCTGACGCAAACCCTTTCAGTCTGACAAAAGTCTGATATCACAAAAGCGACATATATATGTATATATATGTTATGATTTTTTTGCGAAATCGGTCTTTTTGCAAATTCTCCGGTCAGTTTGCAAAGAAACCAAAACAATAGTAATTTTACAAAATGACATTAAATGTTTGATCATTTTTCAGAAACACGCAAAAATCGGTCAATTTGCAAAATCACCAATAATCTTGTCGGTGTATTTGCAAAATCTCTTGTTCTAATACTGTAGAACCTTCTCGCTCCTAACCTAACCTAACCTAACCAACAGTGTCATTGTGGTTAGGTTAGGTTAGAAGGAGAGTGAGGGTGTGGGACTGGGATTTAAGAGGGACTACGTTTTCCACATCTCTGAGAGGGTGGAGCGGAATTATTGCAGGCAACTGTACATTTCATGGTTCTTAATTTAATAAGTGGAAGATACGAAAAGAGATTTAACTGCTAAAGTAAGTCTAGTCCTTTATTCTAATTCACACAAACGAGATCAGATCTATTTTTGCAATATATTAAATGTCAGCTACAAACGTTTACATTAAAAGGGTCAAAGAGAAGGACAGCTTTTTTTTCGAAATGAAATAACCACAGGGCATGATACCTTGCCAGCCAAAACTGAAAAGTTTTTCACAATAGCTTTGCAGCAGGCATTCTCACTTTGATGAATAGCTGCTTTCAAAGAATTTATTCTGGAATAGAGTGTTTTAATTCAATGAATCACTCATAAAACTTTGTAGAATGCCAAAACTTTTATTTAAAATCACAGTTCACGAATATTTCAGAACTAAAATTGGGGATTCATGAAACTTGGCAAAAGCTACTGAAACACGGCAAAGTTATTATAAAAATTACATTAGTGCACAGACGCATTATTAATTTATTACACTTTTAATGAATGAAAAGTTCTGTATATATATATATATATATATATATATATATATATATATATATATATATATGTGTGTGTGTGTGTGATCTTGGTTACTACACGAAATCGCAATAATCATCGCGACACTAGGCATTTTACGTGTTAACTCTCCCGCACTCGAAGTAATGACCAGCATTTCATACAAACTATCTGGTGCAACGCTGGGGTCACATAAGTGGAACATCATCCATGAACACGTACGATTTTTCATGATGAAAAAAGGTCGCCTCTGTTTAGGGTTAGTAGTATGGGCACAAAAGGAAAGAGTGCAATGCAATTGCAAATGTTGGTCAATGTTGCATAAGGTTATGCAACAAGGGGGAGAGGGGGAATGTTGCAAGAGCAACAAGGGGTTATGCAACTTGGGGGCGGAGTTATCCCCCAAGAGAAAGAGAGAGGAGAAGGAGAGAGAGGAAGAGAGGTGTTCGCCTGGCAGGAGCCAAGCGCATATTAAGACTTCAGCCGAGCGGCCGTTGTCTTAATATGTTCCTAATCAGCCAGTTGGCTTATGTGGCTGAGCTGCTAGATTGCGCTATTTATTTAATTAAAGCATATATTCAGACTTAATCCGCCAGTTGGCTGAACCAGCAGTTGACTTAGAAGGCGTAAATGGCTTGTACAGGTGTACATTATTAGGGCTGAGTTGCCAGATTGCATTTATTTATTTAATATTCTGGCTTAACCAGCCAGTTGACTTACAAGGCGTAAATGGCTTGTTCAGGTGTACATTATTAGGGCTGAGTTGCCAGATTGCGTTTATTTATTTAATATTCTGGCTTAACCAGCCAGTTGACTTAGAAGGCATAAATGGCTTGTTCAGGTGTACATTATTAGGGCTGAGTTGCCAGATTGCGTTATTTACTTAATTAAAGAATATATTCTGGCTTAACCAGCCATTTTACGTAGAATACCTAGAAGGCAGATGTTATATATTTCTTTTTCAACTGCCAGCTTTCGCTATCCAGCTATTTTTGACATTTGGCTTAGAAATCCGTCAGCCGTTTTAGAAGGCAGCCATTTCATATAATTAAATGTCGTGTATAACCAAAAGAATTAAATGAAGCACCATTACATCATTCTGTTTATTTAGACAAATTAATGGATTCAATTTCACGAAGTATATAGAAAATAAATATACAATGGTATATATATGATCAAAAATAATAATAGCATAAGAAATACGAACGATGAATATATAATCAAAATAGAAAATAAATATACAATCAAATGATGGAATATATATGATAAAAAAATAATAATAGCATAAGAAATACGAACGAGGAATATATACAGGGTGGGCGGAAAGTAGCTCCCTATTTTGGATTGGTAAAAAAATACGTATATTATCCATTTATTTCAGAAGAAATAATATGAAAAGGTAGGCATACATGGTAGGTTTTCTCTAAAATTCAATGTGGGCTCCAACTCTTTCCACCAGCTTCTGGAGCCGCCCAGGAATGGCGTCCACTGACTTTAGCAGGAACTCCGGCGGGATGGAGGACATGACTTCCCGAGTTCGGTCCTCCAGTTCTTCCAATGTCCTCGGTTTGGTGCGGTAGACTTCTTCCTTTACCCACCCCCAAAGAAAGAAGTCGCACGGTTACCGCTGAAAAACGGCAGAATCGGTTCAGTGTAACGGTGTGGTGTGGTATGACCTCAGATCAGGTTGTGGGCCCGTTCCTTCTGCGCAACACCATGAATGCTGAGCGGTACCTTGCTATGTTGCGAAACGAGGTCTGGCCGGTTGTCAGCACATGGGAGAACATCGACGATCTGATATTTATGCAAGATGGCGCCCCTCCGCACTTCGCTCTTGTTGTCCGTGAGTGGCTGGATGCCCACTTCCCTGGGCGTTGGATGGGTCGTCGTGGTCCACATCAATGGCCAGCCAGGAGCCCCGACTTGACACCGTGCGACTTCTTTCTTTGGGGGTGGGTAAAGGAAGAAGTCTACCGCACCAAACCGAGGACATTGGAAGAACTGGAGGACCGAATTCGGGAAGTCATGTCCTCCATCCCGCCGGAGTTCCTGCTAAAGTCAGTGGACGCCATTCCTGGGCGGCTCCAGAAGCTGGTGGAAAGAGTTGGAGCCCACATTGAATTTTATAGAAAACCTACCATGTATGCCTACCTTTTCATATTATTTCTTCTGAAATAAATGGATAATATACGTATTTTTTTACCAATCCAAAATAGGGAGCTACTTTCCGCCCACCCTGTATATATATATATATATATATATATATATATATATTTATATATATATATATAATAAAAAATATACAAAACGATGTAGTATAACCATCAATATATTAGTACAGGAAAAAAATATATATATAGTTATATTAAATAATTAAATATATTGAGAATAATAAACTAAAAATAATAATATACAAAGCGTAGGAGTATAATCAGTTGCATATTAGTACAGGAAAAAAAAAATATATATATGCCAGTGGCGGCTCGTGGTAATTTTACTTACGCATGCAGTCACATGCATTACAGTGTAGTACATATTAGATAAGCTGTATTTTGTCTTTTATGGTATTCTTATGAGTTATGTAGTAACCGAGGATAGAACCAATATTATATTAATAATATTAATAATAATTTTAACTTTATTTTTTTAACTTAAATAATAATTTTAAATTCATTGAGTATATTATTTACGCATGCAGTGCATGCCTTGCATTCATTAAGAAGCCGCCCCTGATATATGCACACACAATTATATTAAATAATTAAATATATTGAAAATAAGTATACATCAAAATACTTTATGTTCTACGGCGCAAAACACTAAACTCACACGTAATCGAGTCTACATTCACATCATTATTGCTTTGCACTACACGGTAAATCCGTCCAAGTATTACTTCACCGCTCAAGGTGTGCGGTCTCCTATACTCGATATAAATGACCTTCATATCGTTCAATACTATTTTTGTGCCCACTTTACATCCGGTTGCAAGTTATCTTTAAACACAGCTAGAATACAATCAAAAGCACGCACAAAGTGGTCATCGTTAGCCACATCATTATTAAATACAAGTTTATAAACTACTGGTCTCGACTACAATCCCTGGAACTCTACTCTCTTGAAAGAAGGCGAGAGCGGTACACAATAATATACATATGGAACATACTTGAGGGCTCTGTCCCTAACCTAAGAAATGAAATAGAAACAAACTGGAATGAGAGAAGAGGCAGATTTTGTACGGTCCCAGCTGCGGTGGGACAAGGAGCCATGAAAACGAGGATGGAAAATACCCTCAGAATACGGGGCCCAAAGCTTTTCAATGTCCTTCCAAAAGAAGTGAGGAATCTCCAGCACACCAACCTGAATAACTTCAAGAACCAGCTGGACAGATTCTTGTGCAAAGTCCCTGACCAGCCATGCGTGGCTGGCTACGAGGGCAGGAGGCGATCAGAGAGCAATTCCCTCCTTCACCAAGTCCCGCAAATGAGGCGGGATGCTGCAGAGGGGTCGACCGCAGGTCGATCCTGAACCGTCGTTCAAACTCAACAAAAGTAAACAAAAGTAAGTAAGTAAACTCATTTCCAATCGAGGGTTTTTTCTTACCTTCCCGAGCTTTTTATATAGAGATACAACTCTTCAGGGTGAACAGTGTAGGCGAGCTCTGCCCTGTACCGCTCAAGTGCTTTGTACCAAAGTTCGGGATATTTCGAAGAGTCTAAACCTTTTAAATATGCATCCAGCTCTAGACCATTCTCGCCTTGTTCATTCCTACATTCGATAAATCCATCGAGCAGAGCGGTGTATGCGTATCCAAGAACTGTGTCAAAATAAATCATATCCTTAACACGAGCGTCTAATATAGGCTTCAGCTTGCGGAATCCGACGATTTCAAACATTCTGTCGAAGTTGAAACGGTTTCGCGTAGGGACAAGAACGTTTTTATCAGATGCATTCTTCCACATCAAACGTATATCAATGCACGGCTGATCATTATTTATACACAACGTGCAAACAACAGCATATGAGGGGGCATCACTAATCTCCTCTCTTCTTGTACCTACACCTGCAGATATTTTATAATGGTCCTCTAGCCACTTCTCAACTATCACGAAGACTCTATTCAGCTCCTCAACACTTAAATAAATAACATTACGTTTGCTTACTTGCCTACAAGTCGTTCCAAGTACATAGTTAATGGCATCGGCTTCGTGCCTGAACACGCGCAATGACTTCGTCACGGACACATCGTACACGGAGTTGAGAATGCTTCTCAAAGGAAGTTCTATGGTATTCGCACGTCCACTCGGTTCAAGCTCTGAGATGACTGAGTCACAGGTGGGTGGATCGGCTTGACGGGCGGAGTGAATCACGCCGATGAAACGTGTACGAGTTTGTTCAGACTCGTGTGTTTCAGAGGGGTGAGGTACACAGGTGGGCTGCTCGATGGGGGTAGCGAGAAACACCATAAACTGCTGAAGCGTGTACGGGTTTGTTCGAATACTTGTGCCCCATTATACTGGGCAAACAGAATTTTCCGCTACATGAAACAATACCTGTTTTAATGTTTTATCACTCACCAGACGTTCATTTTCACAAACTAAACATCTTCACAATCAGGTGCACTATTTGAGAGAAACAAATGCCCATATTTATCCTTTTTGTTTAACAAGCGGTACTCGTCTCTAAAGTCTGTTAAAAACTCACACAGGCCATCGGCCACAACCTCACTACAAACCTCGTCATGATATATATTAATATAGTGGTAAATACTTAAGATTCTCCATGATGACAAGATTTACATTCTCAGCCGTAGGGTACGAGTAGTCGGTATGTGAAACATGATATAATATCGCTTGTCACACCACTCATCAACAAGACTCACTATCCATAACCGTTGCTTATCTTCTGAACGTGTTGTTTCTTCTACTTCGCGGTATATGTGAGCTTTTATAAAGGTTAGGTCTACAACATACTTCAATACATCGTTTGTACTACGAAATCCTACAATGCCCTCGCCAGAATAGCCGTAGAGTATTTGAACATCTTGGTCCTTCGCACGGTTCAATGTAGCCTTAAAAGTATCAAAGGAGGGTGGAATAGGGAGTTTTTCAGTATCCACCACATCTTGGCACTTTGCCGAATACCACTTCATAAACGTTGAACACGCAATATTAAAGGTAGCCATTACTATTTTTCGTCTACGCGGGAGAATACACGTCTGAGCTCAAGGGTATGCAGAGGTCAACTGAGCACGCAGGGATAGAGATATGCTCAGGTAGTGGCAGGAATCACGTGACCGATCTTACAGTTGGCGGAGCTTAGCTTTTTTCCTGTACACACACACACACACAAGCACGCACGCACGGAAAAGAGAAAATGAAACCTTAATTGAAGCAAATATACGTGATAAAAAAACATATCGTCAACAATACACCTATATATAAATACAATCAAGGATTAAGGTAGCCAAAGGATACGGTATCATAGGTACCAGGCACCTAGTAACGCTTCCTATAGGTGTTACGGCATAACTTCGTGCCCCTAAGTTCCTTCACACACCCCAGTTTCTGCGCCCGAAAATTGTGGGTCCCCACAGTCAGTTGAGGCGGCTGGTCACCCTCATCTTCCAAGCACACTAGATCCTTCAACAAGTCAAAGTTAACGACTCGACGGTTCGCATGGTTAAGCGTGATACCCTTAGCCTTCACGATATACTTCATATCATCCCCCACCCTCACCCGCACCCCATAGGTTTTAGGCCCTGTTGATACAAATGAGTCTGCGTATGCACCATCACCATACTCATCCTTGATCTCATCAGTTAGCTCTCCGAGGATTTCCCCAATAGCAGGCCTGTATTCACACTCCCTCGCTGTGAATATCACGCTATCTGTGTCAGCGTACAGCACCCTCCGTCCAAGAGAGTGCAGTAGACCCCAAAGTTTGATGCGGGTGTAGACCGTTGTGAAGATGGCTACGGGTATGTTTGTTACCCGTGCGGTATCTGTGGCCAGTTCGGTGATGTTTTACTTTATTATGTAAGTATTACCTACATTCACGACCTCAATAACCTCTTTATTGGGAGCGTTGGCGTAATCCCAGATTTCACTATAACTTTGTGCCAAATGAACGCTCCCTTTGCCAGTATTCTCTGCAAATTTCCCCCAAAGACTGTTTAACCACAACTTTGCACTAAAGCGCTTCCCAGGATTCTTAACAATTTGGGAGCGGTCAAGCTGTATACATTCATGGGCACAGTAACGCTGAATATAAGCCGTTTTATCATCTTCGGTATCAACCCCTCGCGGATATCCCGATGCTTCTACCTTATCCTTCAAAAAAGCGTTTATATATGGCGTGAAAAGGTTGGGTAGCTTCTGAAACCTCCACACCTCATGCATCTTCAATATTCTGTACCCATGGCGAACGGCTAGGGCCAGCTCAGTGCTTGTATATACACCTTTGATCTTACGCTGGTTGGTTGTATGGTCACAATCACCGTTGTTCTCCTCTGAGCACTTCACGTGCCGAGTAAGATCGGCATCCATAATTCGCGAGGGGGGAGCACGTCCACGAAAGAGACTCCAAAGTAGCGCGCATTCAAGTTAGGTGAAAACTCCTCGAGGGTTGGTATGGTGGGTCCCACCAGTTTTTCAGGCGCACCTACGGGGTACAGATTGTTCTTCATACGTAGGCGTATAAAGAGCAAAAGTCGTAGTAATGGAGTTTCACGCCCTCTGTAGGCAGAAAGTATAGATTGAATGGGTTTGTACGGCCTCCAAACAAGCTGTCACCGCATTTGAGAGGGTCCAAAACCATTGAGCGTTTGATGGCTCTTATTTCTTCACGGTACTGGGCATTTGTTTCCATTCGTGCATCATACTCATGCTCCCACACGATTTTGTGAGTGAACTGGGGGCCTATAAGTTGATCGCGGTTACCGGTCCATACGAGGCTGTCGGCGGGGGATCTTCCATGGAGGTCCCCTGTAACGGTACACTCAACGCTCAGGCATCCATGCCAACAGCACCCGTTAAGGGAATACAGTCTTCTCACCAGTGGTTTGATCCTCACTTAGGCCATCAACCCAAAAAACACGACCATTGACCTTAACGGGTACTTCACCCGTGTTGCGGGCATGTTTAATGTATACCCCGGTCTGTTGCTGTAAGATGAGCCAGTAAATAGCCTTGTGCCCACCCGTAACTGCGGGGGTTGTTTCTGTGAATGACTGCCAAGGTGTCTTTAGGCATGAAGTTCTTCTTGAACACGGTAAAACATAATGGTAAAACATAATCGTGGACGCGAGTTGCAGCGGATCTCATTTGAAACGGGCTATGCACATCCTTCTAAAGGCCTGGAAACATACCCTAAGCACACGCACATCATTCACGCAATAACGTTCACATTCATCAGCTATATTGTATGGACTAGCTTCATTAAAGCTGGTGTAGTAGCGGTTAAAATCTTCACGCTCACTATCACTTATGATGGTGTAGTTAAAGTAATGTTTGGGTGGAGGTAGTCCTACGTAATTCAAAGTTTTGTTAGTGAGGAATGTCTGAGGGAAATACCCTTTAGAAACTTCAGCGGCTACGCCCATGACCTTTGGTAGCTTTGCTAATTTACAAGATGTGAACAGCAGGGTGTCTTTAAATTGTACATTACCTCTTCTCTGCATCTGTATTAGTTTGTTGCCTCTTTTCAAGGGATCACCTGTAAATATCGCAGACGACTCGTGTTCAAGCAACTCCTTATAAAGGAACCGTGTGTTAAATTTCTCCCCATTATGGGCAAGAACATACACAGTCATTTTTTGGAACTTGTCCGCTAATTTGACAATATAGGATACAAAGAGTTTCACAGGGCTGCCGTGTGCAGTCGTTTTAAAAACGTTTGTCCGTTTTCCACATTTGTGGCACTCTCCACACTCGATCTCCATGCACTCATCACAGATAGTCTGACTTACAAGTATATGTGGAATAACCTCTTTGGATTCAGCGTTCGTGTAAGTTTCTATATCGTAGTACACGGTTATACAAAGGCTATTTTTAGGCTTAGCATCTTTCATATAACATACATACTTCACTCCATCCGCCTTATATTTTTAATGACATGTAGAACAGTGAATTTCATCGCATTTATGTTTGAAATTCCCCCAATTATCCATCATATGAAACATACCGCACTTACAAATCCTCATTTTCCTGCAATTGCCAATTGATTTATGGAGTTCAAAGCATTTATTATTGAAAAATGTACGTCTACACATATTACATTCCCTCTTCTCTGTTTCAACTACAAGACTTTCACATTTGGGGCTTTTACACTGCTCACACACCATGTATCAATCTTTACAATGTTTCACTATATCATCAGCAAACTCGAGACATTCCTTACATAAATCATGATGCCTTCCATATTATCGACTTTTATCATAACTGGCGTAGAGAGCCCTTATGTTACGGATGGGGAGTACGATGTTCCTGACAATCATAAAATAAGTACAGGTCTTGTACGATCTCTCACGCTGTTTTGAAAAACATACACAGCTCTACGACGATCATCCATTCCAAATACGACTATACGTGCATTCATTTCCTGCTCGGCCCTTCTCAATTCTTCAGGACCCATATTACACTCAAACTCAAGCTTACAATCTGAAGCCAGTTTACAAGCACACTGCACAACCGTAGGCAGCCAAATTTTTTGCGTCCATGTATTTAGCACAGTGAACATATGAGCTAAGACTATTGCTATAAAGCCGCAATCACGATTGACGTTTAAATACTTTCTGTAAATAACCGGAGAATTGAAATTAAGGGTATAAGGTGTTGCACTATGACCAGCAACCCGGAATACTCTGTTAATATCTATCATGAAGTTGTCCATATTGAAGGCTGTACTACTTTGGGAGGCCTACATTATACGGCCCAAGATATATTCTATGTCTACAGCCGCCAAACGTCTGAACAGTATTACTACCCAAAAATCATCTACGTCCCCGTCATCTGACCCGAACCTGAAGGACAACCTCGTCCGGACTTCACGTTCGTCGAGGTTCTGAAGGACAAACTCTACAATATGTTCAACTACGCGTCGCAGTCCGTTGGTATACAGGGATCCAGGGTCAACCCTGACCACGTACCGATTTCTAGTCAGGGCAGGGGTTGGGGTGGCGGTGTGCACCAACTCGAATGTTACACCGTCCTCCACAGTATGAGAAGCTGCTGTGGAGGAAGTACCCGGAACTGAACAGGAATAATGGGGCATATTTGAGGAAGGTACTTTTGTTGGGGGTTGTGTCGTAAGACGTAGAAGGTTGGGGCTCTATTACTGTGGGTCTAATAACCGGCGCAATCCTGGCACGCTTTATACCTGACGTGGAGGGTTCTTCATTATGCTTCCGTTTTGAACTGTCGCATGCTACAGGTGTCGCTGGTGGGGTTTCGTCAGCGGGAAAGGATTCTGTAGCTACACGGTCATCGGGTTCGTCCGTGATATCGATAATGGGGGGGCTGTACATCGTTGTCATTCACGGTTCTGTGGAAGAAGAAAAACAAGAATGTAAGGAGCAGCACTCAAAATTTGTAATATTTTGTAAATAACCCACTTAGAGGTGTGACGTTTTAGAGATGGAATCTGTAGAAAAATTCAGGTTCACAAGCCTATCCACATGTATTATATCTGGCCCTATAGGATGTGGAAAAAATGTATTTATGCTTATAATCATTAAAGATAAGGGGGAGATGTTCTCAAAATTTGTGCATACAGTAATATAGTGTTAGACGACGTATTAGTCATTGTTCAACGAGTACCAAGATGAAATTTTGTTCCACAAATATGTATATGACGTTAATTCGTTAAAAAGTAATGAGCATACAGTTATTGTAATTGAAGATCTCATGTTGGAAATAGATAAAACGTTTCCCGAGACATTTACAGTGTTCTCCCACCATCTTAACCTAAGCGTATTCTTCATCAACCAGAATCTATTTCTCAAAAATAGATACATGCACGATGTGTCGTTAAATACACAATATCTAGTCTTATTCGCACAACGTAGAGATGTGTCACAAATTGGGGTATTCGCCAATCAAATGTTACGGAATCAGCGTAAGGAGTTTTGGGAGGTTTATAAAGAAGCTACAAGTCAGCGTTATGGATATTTGCTTGGTGACCTTCCCAAACGAACCTGAAACGGTGTATATTCCAGAATGACAAATAGGCTGAAGAAATATCGTGAATTAATAAAAATCTATCAATGATTGCCTCGGGCACTGAAACAGATGTTTGATAAAAATATCGACTCCTACTTTTTAAATTGCATCTGTGAAATCTGTCTTAATGTTATAAAATGTAATGTGCCAATGAAACCCCCTCGTATGGCTCGCTTACGTCGTTAGAAGAACATAATACGTCCGCTCGCTCATAAAAGTCAAACTGTGGGGAAAAAAAAGCGAATTATTATACAAAAAGGAGGATCATTCCTACCTATCTTATTTTCAGTTTTGGGTCCTTTACTGACTAGATTAATATAATGAAGAAGGTGGTAGTGATTCCGCAAGAGGTGTATGCTTCATTGCAAAGTTCAAAGATGCCAGACACGGCTCTAGAACCCCGTAAAAGTAGGCTTAAAAGAGTGGAAAACGAGTTGCTAGCCCTATTAAACAGTGAAAAGTCACCTGATGAGAAAAGGATCTTGTACCAAGAGGCTCTGCAAAAAATTCTTCAAGAGTACGAAGATTAGAGGAATCCGACAGAGTTCCCCGTGGTTATTTGGCACAGCGCGAGCAACGATGAGCATGGCGACACAGAGCATGGGCCCGACGTTAGAAATGACCAACCAAAGAATAACGGAACACAACACATCGAACATGTATTAAAAAGCAGTCTCCCACATATTTTGAGGAATAACGGCTTAAGTCTTTATAATCTATTGAGTGAGGACCCCATCATACAGTGGGCTGATACAGGCGAGGTCATTGTTGAAGGAACAAGGGGACAAGGATCCAACATCGTTGACATTGTTCATGATCTGGTGAGAAAGTGGGAGAGACCCTCACCAACAGGATGGAAGCATATTAAGGCAAGACTACAACAAATAAATGTCCCCAAAAAATTGACAGGTAATCTGAATAGGTTAAAAGACTTGGATCAAGTCTCGCATGTGTCACAACTGAGTACGCCATCGCTCCCAGCAGTAGCGTCGCTGAAGAGGAGAAAGAAGAGAACAAACGGCCAACCTTATCCACGTGTCTCTAAAATACGCAAATGGCTAACATATTAAGTAAACACTATTATGACACTTCTAGCCCAGCCTCCTATGGTGGCGTTAATAGACTGTACAGAGGTTTATACGGAGTAGGGAAAGAAGATGTTGAGAGGTTTTTGCGGGAACAGGATGCTTACACATAAACCTTTGCTTTACATGTTTTACATAAGCCGGTGAGAAAAAGGTTTAAAACGGCCAAGACAACAGCGGCTTCGGTTGACTGTATGTGGCAAATGGATTTAACAGACATGCAAAGATATTCAGTGTATAATGACGGATACCGCTACATCCTATTCATAATAGATGTATTCTCTAGATATCTGTGGCTAATTCCAGTGAAAAATAAATCGCCTGAAAAAGTTGCTAAAGCGACCAAAACGTTGATGTTAAAAGAAGATAGGGTTCCAGGCTATTTTTGTACGGATATGTGGAAAGAATTTATAGGTGGCGCTTTTCAGAACATGCTGACAGACTTTAATATCAGTTACTACACTAGCATGGTACCCCCCATAGTACTGTGAGGTATTGAAAAACTCATGATCTTCACTTGCCCCACAAACACCTTGAAATGGGAGACCTAAAATGGGTGCACACACATTTCTACATTACTGTACAGTCTTTACAGCCACACCTACACCTTTCCTCCTAAGTATATATATTGTAATGTATATGGTTGTAAATTTTGACTTGGTCCGCAATCGATATGGACCGTGACTTATTTTTCGTTGGCAAGGTACTAGACTACTAGTATTGATGGATACCGTAATGAAATTGACTGGATTCTTTGGATCTGATATATTTGCATGTCGGTTATAAATAGATATAGAGTGTAATATATTTGTGGATAGTAGTCTATTATGACTTGATCCTCTGGATCCAGAGATTCTATCTTTAGTTTTAAATCGATAATTAATTAGTTTTAAATCGATAATTAATTAGTTTTAAATTGATAATTATTTAGTTTTGTAAAAATTGGTTGTTGCCAATGTACAGGCAGTTGTTACATAAATTTCTTGTTCTTGTGGTTCGGAACCCACGTAAAATTGTAGGTCCCCTCCGCCACCACGGAGGACATACACAATACACAATTACGAACACAGTTAGGTAGACCAGCCATGAGTGGATCCTAGGGTCTTTGTTGGTCTGAAACATTATAACGTTATAACATTTCTATAAATAAGGCTTCTTTAGCTGAAAGAATTCAACGTACCATAAAGTAACGCATGCATCGCTATTTTACACATAAAAACATACAGATATATAAACGTTCTCAGGTCATTGTGTCGTCATACTACCGTTCACACCACTGAACGATTGGCACAACACCTAACGAAGTTTTAGAAAGAGGTACGCGTCCAGAGGTGAGAAGAGATGGAGCACTGCCAGCACACTCTACACATTTCAAAATCAATGATTACACAGGTCAAAAAAAAAACATTTTTTTTTCGTTGCCAAGGAAATTCGTACGAATTTAGGGTATTTTGGGGTTGCTGAATTCCAAAATGAAAGTAGTTTTTCCGATTTGGCTCTAGTTCATGAGATAATGAATACCCTCAATTAATAGGAAACGTAACCATAACGCGTGCATATGGGAAACTACTGGAACATTCTAGATGGTGAGACCGAATAAAATGCCATTATGTATTTCATGTGTATACTTTTGTATGATTTGAGACAATGTCAATGCGATTTGTAAGTAGGCTCCGCCTGAACATTAAATTTTTTGCATTTTTACGTTTCAATGGGGTACCAATTATCTCATAAATTAGAGCCATTCTAGCAAAACCGATGTCATATTCGGAATCAGCACCACAAAGTTACCCCAAAATCACTCTAATATGATTGGCAATAAAATGAGTGTTGACCAGTGTTATTTAAGGCTATCACGTTCGGGAAATAAATTCGCGAAGGGATTTGAGCAAGGATGGACACGTGAGATTTTTAAAGTTAGTGCTATGAGACCTAAAGGCGAGATGATGATGTATTACGTTGAATTTTTGAATGGGGAAGAGATCGCTGGAGGCTTTTACCGCGATGAGCTGCAGAAAGTGGCATTTAATTTAGGAAAAAGTGTTTAAAATTGAAAAAAATTTTGGCAGCAAAGGTTCAGGAAAGAGAAAAATGTACCTGGTGAAATGGCTGGGTTACCGAGAAAGTTTCAACACCTATATTAAAGCTGCCGCCGCAATAATGAAGCTTAAATAGGATGCAACATGGCGCCTAGCCACTTCTATATCACATTCCCGTCCTCTTCTTCTCTCTTTGTACATCCTAGCAACACCCTTTCCAACTTTGTGACAGAACTCTATGGACCCATTGAATTGGAGCGTGATTCGTATGAGGTGGGTTTATGTGAACTCCAGTTAGTCACCAAATTTTTGACTGTTGAAAATGAGCAAATCATATTCCTGATCCTTAGAAGAATCGATGAGTGCGAAAAATTAGACATAACCTTAGACAATACTATGCTATCAGTCCTGTTCGGTGAAGTACAGTACTATAGCACAAATGTATCGCTAGTAATCGGTCATTATGACACAGCCATGGACATTGTGACAGTATTAAACAAGAGTCTTGAAAAGTCGTACCTGACAAACGATTTACTTTTTGAAGTGGTAAACACAGACACGCCTGCATGCACATTGAAGTTAAAATCAACGCTTTGTAGAAATATTAAAGATAAAGAGCTGTTCACAATTGTGGCTGAGGGCCGATATAGCGAAGCTCTCCAAAGAGATACCTTTCACGAGGCACAGCATGACTTGTCCAGCTTAATGTATCAGTTGAAGATAGAGAAATTGGGTGAAAGCGCTCCATCCCCAGACATGTGCTATATTTACAGCAATATCGTAGAGTATCAATTTCTTGGGGACACCCAGGCGCGCCTGCTGCACACATCCCCAACCATAGAGGGAAAAGTTTGAGCATTACATATGACAAGCCCCATTATGTGAATGTTGCGACTAATCTATTAACCAACATCTCGATATATATGTAAGAACGATTGAAGGAAAAAAATTCCCATTCGGTGATGGGAGCTTAACAGCGAAGCTACACTTTCATCGGTTATAATGACCCGAAGGCCATTCACAGTCTATCGAGGGGTGAGATATCAGCGTGGGAGTGGGCTTGGGTCCATTTTTTCAACCATACTACGCACCGCTGTCCCAATGTTGAAGAGGGACGCTAGATACCTAGGGAGGAAGGCGTTACAGTCAGGTTTTAACGTGACGGAAGACATAATGGGTGGAACTAAACCTAATGAAGCTCTAAAAAAACATTTAAAACGTACACGGGTCGAAATCATCAGAGCTGCAAAGAGAAAAATGCGTGGTGGCGAAAAGAAGAGAGCTGCCAGGAAGAAGGGGTTACCATCACGTGGCGCTAAACGTAAAAGGCAATCAAACAAGAAGTGCTCTAAGCGTATGAAACCTATGGCTGATAATTTTTTTAACTGATATAAGCTGAGGACACTACTCTCATGAATCATAGGCTGATTAATAGTTGCCGAGAGAGGTGGTACTATTTCTGACTCGTCATGGCGCGTTTCATCCATCCGTGTAGTTCACAGTGCTGTAAATCGGAACTGTCCCTCTTTGATATGCCCCCACTCAGGTCTCTATTGAGCATAGCGACTTTATTACAATTAACCTATTAAACACAATTAGTTCGCCGAGTGCCCCTATAGAATTCGTGATACCCAGCTCAGGCCCTTACTTTTTGACCCGAGCTGCATGCAAATGTACGCTAGACTGCGTATAGCCCACTCAGATGGAACGGACTGCGATGATAGTTACTCTGCATTCCCTGAAACCAACTTTCTACACTCCATATTCAGCCAGTGTGAGGTGTATTTAAATCAGGTTAACATCTCGGCAGGAACGGAGTATTATCACCTACGAGCCTATCTGGAAAATGTCCTCAAATTTTTAAAAGAAGCGAAGGACACCTTTTTTTACCGCCGATGGATATTACCAGACTAAAGATGAAAGTGGTATAAAGGATAAATTTAAAAATTTAAAAAAATATATATACAAGTGTTTTGGCCGTCTTCATACAGACTTCACAGCGATCTGAAACTAAAGCTCAACCGCAGCAGTCCTGAGATCTGCATAAATCTGGGGTCTGATCAAGAAGAGAGCGCGAAACCCGTTGTGATTCATATAATGGGGACGTATTTGCGTGTACGCCGAGTGAAACTAAGTTCACCAAAACAAATGGAAATTGAGAAAGACTTAATACACGCCACAGTAAAATACCCAATTAACAGTGTACATATCAAACTATACACGGTGCCCGCCGGGTTGGCCTCGAAGCAACTTGGAAACGTGGCCCTTGGAGTTCTACCTTGTAGTAATGTCTAATTAAAAATTAGAGTGTTTAAGTTATAAGAAATTAAAAGAAGTTAATAATATTAAATAAATGAAATTACGACAAATTATGGTTGTTTATATTATAATTATATTTAATTAGAATGCTTTGGTTATAAGAAATTAATAGAGAGTATAATGATGTTTAACAAATGTAATTAAGATAAATAATGGTTTGTTTATTGAAATTATAAAATACGAATTGGCAACACAAGGAGTCCGACCGCGGAGGCTTGGTAGAAATGCCCTTCAGTCACTGGCCAGCGTCGCGTTTACGAAGGTGTCTTTTTGAGTGTTAGAATGTAACTGTGAATTTAGGCTATTCTTTTGTGTCTCTCTCGGCTTAAGTATTATAATTAAATTCCCCCTCGCATTACCCCGTTTAACTAAGTCTGTTTCGGCAATAATAAAGTAGTAAAAAGTGTAATGAAGATTATAATTAACCCCAGTCTCCCTTCGCATTGTTAGAAATTATAATGGCGCCCACCGGGCGAAATCGAGTCTGCCGCGCCCGTATAAACACACAAAGAGAGAACGAGAATAAAGTTTGAGAATAGAAGAACGCGCTAAATAGTTATAAAAACGAGAATAAGAAGGTTTTAAGTTTTAATCACGACATTTTTTGTGTCAGCGGTGGGATAAGGATATTAATTGGAATGCAGGACCACGCTTTGACGAATGGAAAATATAAAAAGAGTGCCTTTAAATTCGTGAATTTCGGCCTTAAAAATATAACTCTATACATAAATGGCATCGCTTTGGGAGGGACTATGATTACGGATTACTCATCAGACGCTGTGTTCCTGCTCTGCGCGAGAGCTTATAGTAGTCTGGCTCATAATGCAGGTGCATGTGACGAGCTTGGGTTTGGCGTAACGCAAAAAGAGTTTGTCGAAGAATTTAACATTTATTCATTTGATATTACCCCTGACTTGTCTGCTAGTATAAATACGCACTTAGGTCCACAACAGAGTGGGACTATCTCAGTCAGGTTGGAATTTGCTAAGCCTATAGACGAGCCTATTAGTGTACTTGTGTACCTCGAATCACAAGCACTAATAGAAGTTGACCGCTTCAGGAACGTGGTCACAAACTTTAAAAATGGGCGCGAATACACTCCAGAGAGTAATGAAAAGTGACCGAATCACACACCCCAAATTTGTCGGCGTGTTTGCGAAAAATGAAATATTGAAATTGCCAACTACAAGAAACTGATACGGGATTATCGTGAACACCGACATTGTGGGGGCTGAGGGGATCCATTGGTTTGCAATCTATTTTAAAAATAGGGAAAGAATATACTATTTTGACTCACTCAGCACTCATCCCTGGAATGATCCTGTTATATTAAAATTAATCTCGCAGATACATGTATCTGAGATTGTATGGAACCCGTACCACTTTCAAGGATATTATAGTAATACGTGCGGCATGTATTGCATTTAATTTCTCATGCACATGTCACGCGGGAAGGGATTTATACATTTTTTAAAATTATTCGATTTGTGCGACACTGAAATGAATGATAAAACGGTATGCAAACAAATAAAAAAAAGTTCCCATATGTTAGCACCCGCTGTATTGTGTAAAGGTGTGTATCTATATTGTGTAAAGGCATATTTGTCGCCATTAAGACTTATTTAATGGACACTGGTTCCGCTTTGTACATGTTTTCTTCCATTTAATAAATTAAATGAAAATACAATGTGTTTTGTTCTTAATCCCAAAAATACTTACATTAGTTCCTCGATGACCTGGCATTCGTTGGACCGGATGTGAGCCAATACCTCGACCTCTGTGTTCAGGTTGCTGGGTTGGTTGTGCGGTAAAGCATCCATATCATTTATTCCCCTTTCATCAAAACGAAAAGTAGCTTTAACACGTTCAAGTTCCGTTTCGTTCCTTTAATGAGAAGTTTACATGATTAGTTCATGCTGAATCAAATAAAGTTAAGTAAAATTAAATTAGTTTAATTAAAGAGATACAATAAGGGAAAATCCCGATTAGGATGCCTGACAGATTGTAATCACAAAGCAGATATCCTGAGAGGTTTCAAAAGTAAGATTGCTAAGACAACGTCTGCCTGCAACGGGTCTCGAGCCCGCAGACAATTCTTAAAAGTTTTGGTAATTTTAAAATCCTATCTGTAGAACTTTCTATGAATTTTTAAATTTTTTAAATTATCGAGAAATGTTCAATTGAAGCCGCACCATATATATATATATATATAAAGGAAACTGACAATAATTAAAAGCAAGTACACTAATTTACAGCTCAAAAGGAAGATGAGCTAGGTGTGCTACGCTTCGTCTGCCTGCACCGGGTCTCGAGCCTGCAAGCAATTCTTAAAAGTTTTGGTAATTTTAAAAACCTATCTATCGAACTTAACTTTCTATAAATTATCGAGAAATGTGCAATTAAAGCTCCACCAAATATATATACAGTATATATATATATATATATATATATATTTTATTATATATTTCCGCCTGTCTGTCTGTCTGTCCTTTATGCAAGCGCAAACCGTTTAACCTACAGCTACCAAATTTGGCAAGGGAACCTCTTATGGGATGAAGAAGGTCACCACAGAGTCGGTCAGCCTGTCTGTTTGTCTGTTCGTCTGTTTGTATTACGGGCGGCAATGTGAAGCTCAAGATTTTCATGAGTGTGTTATTTTCTATAGTTGTATTGACCAAATAATTGAACCAACAGTAATTGGGAATTCAATTGTTTGGTCAGGGGGGTTTTCGAGGATATCTGATCAGATTCAGAAATCTTGACACAATGTGATGCTCAAAATTTTCACGGCTGCGTTCTTTTCTGTAGTTTAGCCTGTCTGTTTTTTTGTTTGTGAAATATATCCCGGGCAGTAATGGGGAATGGTGGGGGTGGGGGTAAGTGGGGGAGAGGGGTGGGGTAATTGGGAGGGGTGGGGGTAATGGGGGAGGAGGTTAGCCCCAAGTTGCATAAAGGGGGGGTGAGGGTTTTTTGGGGGCATTCAGTTGACCTAACCTGGTATTCAATTAACCCGGGCAACGCCGGGTACCTCACCTAGTATATATATATATATATACACAGGGTGTCCCATTCGAAATGAAACAACTTTGAAACCTTAGAATTTTTTATTGAATGATGCAAACAATATAATATTCACGCAGTAAATAGTCAGTCATAAAGTTTCATATGATATATGTGAATTATACCATTTAGATATATTAGAGTTCTTTATTGTATGCATTTAATATCCAGTTCGCAACTGTACTCAATTTCCCTCCACACGTTGCCTAGCATCTCAGGGGTTACAGAGTTCACCTCTTCTGTGATGCGCTCTTTCAATTGAGCAATGTCTCGCGCCTTCGTAGAATACACTTTGCCTCTCACATAACCCCAAAGAAAAAAATCGAGCGGGATTAGGTCAGGCGACCTTGGGGACCAAGAAATGGGTCCTTCTCGACCTATCCAGCGATCTGGTACCAAGTCATCAAGGAAAGAGCGAACATCCTGGGACCAATGGGGAGGAGCACCATCCTGCTGGAATATGACGTTCTGCTGGCAGTCCTCTAATTGTGGCGCCACGAACAGCTGAAGCATGTCCAAGTAAACATTTCCTGTCACAGATTTTTCAGCAAAGAAAAATGGGCCAACAATCCTGTTAAGCATTAAGCCACACCACACGTTGACTTTTGGAGTATCTCTTTCTACATCATGGGTAAGATGGGGATTCTCCATTCCCCAAATGCGGCAATTTTGTTTATTAACTCGACCGCATACGTGAAATGTTGCTTCATCGGAAAACATTACACGTTTCAGGTACTCATGGTTGTTGTCCAGGCTGTCCAACATGTGCATAGCATAATGTTTCCTTTTGTTAAGATCTTCACATGTTATATGCTGAACAATTTGAAGCTTATATGGATAAAGCTGCAGCCGCTTGCGCACAACTCTATGCACAGTTGAACGAGGAATCTGCAGTTCGACACTGGCACGACGGATGGACTTTCTCGGGCTACTACCAAAGGCGCCGCGTATTCGTTCAACATCTTCTTCCGATCTTGTTCACCCTCCAGAGTGTTCCTTTAGAACACTGCCAGTCTCCTCAAATTTCTTGGTCCATGGATATAGGTTTCTTCTGGTGGGTGGTTCCTTGTGAAAGGTTGTACGGAATCGCCGTTGCACCAGAGTAGGGGACTTCAACTCAGCCATCCATAACGTACATTTCGCTTTTTCTTGTGGGGTAAATATAATTCAATCTGAAACAAACAAAAAACATTATGACAAAAACTTATGCATATGGTGTAGTAACTGGCAAAGTTTCAACATTCCCACATTAATGCTTTAAAAATTAGAGTTTCAAAGTTTTCTTTTCGAATTAGACACACTGTGTATATATATATATATATAAATATATATATATATATAATATATATATATATATATATATATATATATATATATATATATATATATATATATATATATGCCGAATTTATTATTATAGTAAATGCAAAAAACTTCACTTTTTTTCTACGTGAAGGTCAAAATATGAAAATAAAAACCCACTCTAATAGACAGAGTTTATTTCCACGACAGTTTCGACGCCCACTGGCATCCTCCTCGGGTGGATACAGAAACACGAATGAACCAAAACAAGAGGGAAAAACAGTCCAGGGACCGACCGTTAAGAAATTCGCACCTAGGTTAGATCCCATTCTCCCGACACCGGAAAGGGCATTTTCATTAAGTACATTCGCGCAAATTTAAAACTATCTTCCTGTTCTAAACATACAGATTCTATTATATTTTTCTTACATAATTATTGAATTTATTATTAATTTTATTACATTTAATATTGCATAATTATTTATTACAGAAATTATAAATTTATTATTACATTGGTTATTACATTATTGTTTATTATACAGAACTTACTCTTTCTAAGCCGGCAATGTAAGCCGGCTTAGAAAGAGTAAAACCGTTGACGAAAGATTTTAAGTTTGCTTTGGCGTTCAAATATTCGTCTACCGTGAAAAGTAAATTGGTTAGGAATAACGTGGCAAAAGAGGAACAAGCC
The DNA here is from genome assembly GCA_023014485.1 of Bathynomus jamesi. Taxonomy (NCBI): domain Eukaryota; kingdom Metazoa; phylum Arthropoda; class Malacostraca; order Isopoda; family Cirolanidae; genus Bathynomus; species Bathynomus jamesi. The sequence goes on along the minus strand of JAJOZX010001186.1, from coordinate 341,582 downwards.
TGTGTCTACAGCATTCCCTGTAAAAGTTGTGATTTAGTATACGTGGGAGAAACTGGAAGAAATATTGAAACCCGTATTAAAGAACACAAATATGCCTTCAGAAGTTGTAATACTAATAATGCCATTTTTTATCACGCCAGCCAAAATAATCATGCTATAGATTGGGAATCAAGTAAGGTACTTTATAAATGTAATAATTATGTCAAAAGAAAAATAATAGAATCTGTGTCTATAGAAAAAGTAGATAATTTTAATTTGTGCGAAGGTACTTATAAGTTAGACCCTTTAATGAGATTCTTGGTCAAAAAATCCCTTACGGAGTCGTGGGAACGTGTTCGAACCTAAGTGTGAATTTCTTAAATGTCTCTGGATTGGAATGTTTCCTTACTCGCCTTTAGTAAATGTAATAATGGAAGTAATAAATGTGGAAATAAATATAAATGCAACAGATGTAATAATAAAGGTAATATTAGAAATTTAATAATTAGGGTTTAGGGTGTTTCAAAAAAATGAAATTTTAAAAATTTATTCTCTCATCATTTAAAATTATTCCATTTCATACAAAACTAAAAATTATAAACTTTCATTACAATACAACAAAAATAAAAGGTGCCTCAAGAGAGCCAAAGTTTTTTCCAAGATAGTATTATTCATGAATGTTAAAATTACTGTTTTTGTTTTATTAAGATATTTCAGATAGCGATATTTCTCAAATGTAATGACTATCATAATACAGTTGACTTCTTGACGTTTGGAAACAATTTCCGGTGTTGCTTCACACATTGGATGAGACATTGGTACTGCTTCTCATCTTTTGTCAATTTCCCCGAGGAGAGCTCACCGAGAGCTACAGCTCTCTCCGCTGTATCGTTCACGACTTGTAAAGAACCAACAATTTTTTTTGCTACTTTGTAATTTTCATCCTCTTCCCATAAAGCTGGATCGTTCTTCAGAAAGGTTAGATCAAGGTTCAGTTTGCTGAAGAACTTCTTTGTTGCTGTTGTAACGTAATGATGTAAGGGTTTCCATGTTCCATCACTAGATGCCTTAAGACGCCTACCTTTTTCACGATTTTCCAATGCAATTACCATTTCCTTTTTTTCGCGAATGTCCACCTCATCGTCAAAGAAGCTGAAAGCAACCAACTCTTCTCCTAAGTACCACAAGTGTCTTTTGAAAACATTGAGAACTGCTTCCGCAAGCTCACGATCATGGAATTCATTGAGCCTTGCCATATATGCTAGATCTAGACGAGGAGAGGAGATTCCCAATGGAGCAGTGAACCAGGCTACCAGATACACACGGACAACAAAAATCACAAACCTCGTGATTCCTCTTATTTCTCTGGCAGTTATATTCATTTGATGTCGGAAAAGAAATAATTTGATGGCATAAATGAGCTTTGACATCCATCTTGCTCTGTGTATGGCTCCAGGCCTTTTGAATTTAATGCCTCTTGGCGGAGTTTCACCTAGAACTACGTGTATAATCCACAGCTCCAGCAGTTCCCGGTAATCTTCTCTTGGTTGCTCATCTTTAAGTATTGTTGTAGCAAAAGAAATCAACTGAGTGACATTTGCATCTTCCAGCTCCCCTTGAAGGGGTGTGAAAGATGAGAGTCAAGGGATTTCCAGCTTTCCTTAAATCTCTTAAACAACAGGATTTCTGGTCCTGTAGATAATCCCATCAAGAAAGTGTAGGCCTTTTCGACTTGAAGTTCGAATATATGGTGACGACATGCAAGATTCAACAACTCCCTTCCAAGTTTATTTTCGATAAGGATGCATGCACCACCACGTCCACCCGTATTTGACGGTGTTGTATCAAAGCTCATGGCAGTCACCGAGTCTTGAAGATTGAAATTTAGTAATGTAGAAACCACCGTATCAGCTTGAGCAACACCAGTTCCAGATGAAATTTTTGGAATGGCAAGTATTTCTTCGACACCATCACCAGATACAATAATTGGCAGTCTATCTACCTTTTCTTTACCAGTCAAATCAAGCATAATTTTTCCATCCCAGTGAACAACAAGCACCTTATTGACCAAGGATTCTTTAATTTTCTTTTCATGCTGTATTGCAGCTTCTAGGCGGTGCTTCTTTCTGGCTCTGTATACCGTTGAATGGCTGACGGAAATCTCAGGACGCTGAATCACTTGACTCCTTATTAGTGACGTTAGGAGATGAACAGCCTCCCTATCACTCATGAAAGTTCTGTCTAGAGTGGCGCAGAGGTCTGGAGTCATGATGGACTTTTGTTTTTTTGCAATTGAAGTTCCCCCAGTTGTACCTCCAACAGTTGGCAAGTAATCAGAATCATGAGAAGAGGAGGAACTCTCTGTATCTGATTTAGTAGAATCACTTGTTTTAGTCGAATCCACAGTTTTTGATGTGCTTGCTATTTCTTTCTTGCATCTTTGTTTTCTCTTTTCTTCATTTGCTACTCTTTTAAAACGTCGCCTTTCCTTCTCCATTGTTACCTTGTCTATTCCAGCCATAGTTCCCCGTCGTCCAGGCTCTCTTTGAGCTTGCATGAACTGAAGGTCCTCGGGGTTCTGGATCAATTTTGCTGCATCAGCGTGAGCTATATCAAATAGATTTGGGAAAGTGCTGATAAAATCTTCTCTTTTCTTGTTTTCTGTAGTAGAACTTCTAGTTTTATTCTTTTGTAGCTGCTTCCATGTGGCATACAAACTTTCAATTTTTGTAATAACATGTTGTTTGGGTCTAGTTGGGATTCTGGCTTTGTTCCAGAATAGCAATATTTCATCAAAAGTTTTGTTGGCTGCTTCTTTAATTGTGTCATTCTCTTCCCGATGGAAGTAATAAAATCGCTATGGACATCTCCAATACATGGTAACTTAGATCCCCTGATACTGTGAGCGAGACTGCTTCCTATAAGAAAAATTTCTTGTCTTTTTTGCCTAGCTGCCATGAATCTGAAACAAAAGAATTATATGAAAGTTATCAACATACTGTTACTGTTTCATAACTATTTCTATTTAGTTTATTTTTATTAACTTAAGAAATGTACAGTGTTGGTGGGTCAACTAGTGACAAGTTAAAGAGCAAAACACAATTCCAACAAACTAATTTCCAACAATACTACAAAATAATTTTATGTGCTCAATTAAATAAAAAAAAATAAAAAATTTCGAGAACATTCCTTAAGCTTTACGTACCTAATATTACATTTATAAATAATGAATTTGAATATAAAATAACTAAATAACGGCATATAATGCTGAAAATAAATAGTTATTAATTTCTCGTTTGTCAGATTTTAAAATAATCGTCTTGTTATGAATGTAGTTGTTATTTATAGATTTTACCCAAGTAAGCCAAACTTTACAAGGCATGAGGCACCTTAAGATGTTCATTAAACTTCACAAAATTCCATAACATCAGTTTACACAACTAATCGAATATTTTGAGGGTGAGACTTTCAAAAAAAAAATAAAAAATTCAACCCTTATAAGGGTGAAACACCCTAGCCGGCTCGGTAAAGGTAATAATAATAAATGTTAAAAAAAAAAAAAAAAAAATGTAAATGTAATAATAAATGCAGTAATTATGTCAAATATTAGAATCTGTATGTATAGAACAAGAAGATAGTTTTAATTTGTGGGAATGTACTTATAAGCGGACCCTGTAATAAAATGCCCTTCCAGTGTCGGGAGAACGGTATCTAACCTAGGTGCGAATTTCTCTGGATTGTTTCCTAATCGGCTTTTTTCATTCGTTTTTCGGTTTATAAGTTCTGTATAATAAACAATAATGTAATAACCAATGTAATAATAAATTTATAATTTCTGTAATAAATAATTATGCAATATTAAATGTAATAAAATTAATAATAAATTCAATAATTATGTAAGAAAAATATAATAGAATCTGTATGTTTAGAACAGGAAGATAGTTTTAAATTTGCGCGAATGTACTTAATGAAAATGCCCTTTCCGGTGTCGGGAGAATGGGATCTAACCTAGGTGCGAATTTCTTAACGGTCGGTCCCTGGACTGTTTTTCCCTCTTGTTTTGGTTCATTCGTGTTTCTGTATCCACCCGAGGAGGATGCCAGTGGGCGTCGAAACTGTCGTGGAAATAAACTCTGTCTATTAGGGTGGGTTTTTATTTTCATATTATTATTATAGACGAGAATGAATCCAGGGCCGATATAAATATATATATATATATATTATATATATATATATACAAAGCTGGGCACAAACCGTTAATCCGTTAATCGTTAATTAACGAAGTTAACTTTTTCGTTAACGATTTAACTTTTAAGTTAACTTTGAAAATCATTATCGGACTAATTAACTTCCGTTACATTTAATTTCCGTTAACTCAAGTCCGTTAACCCAAAAAATTCATAAATAAACGTTTAAAAGTTTCTATTATTTTCAGTGCTGCGACAATCTTCAGGCTTAAGGACTTGAAGTCCAAGAGCCTCGTCTACTGTAGCGCCTTGGTCGACGCACTTTTGGCAGGCATCGACAAAAGGTTTGGGCCCCTCCTGGAGGATGACGAATGCCAGCTGGCTGCTGCTCTTCCATCCCAGGTTTCGCCTCATCTGGTTGGACAAGTATGACACCACCAAGGTCGCCAGGGTGAGGAAAAGCATGGGGGGTACAGTCGAGGAGGCCATGAAGCAGCAGTCCAACGAAGTGGGCAGCAACAACGAGGAGGAGGAGGAGGATGACTTCTTCAGTGCTGTTATCCAGACAAAAGAGAGCAGCAGAAGCCACAGGTCACTCAAGGGCAAGGCCCAGAACTTGGTCAAGGACTTGCTGACAGATGCTGCCTTCTTGGGTGAGCAAGTGTTGGTGGACTTGTTCATCAAGTTCAACACAGCCATCCCCTCCAGTGCTGCAGTGGAGCGTTTGTTCTCTATGGGCAAGGACATCCTGAGGGCCAAGAGATCGTCCCTGTCTGATGAAAACTTTGATATGCTAATTTTCATGAAGGGCAACATGCATCTCATGGACAAAATGGAGAACGAGAAGAAGAGGGAAAATTAAATTATATATATATTGTGTTTTTCATTTTTGTTATAATAAAAGTTAACGTTAACCGTTTATCGGTAACTTCCGTTACATGTTTAACGAATTAACGGATTAACGGTTAACGAAGTTAACTTTTTGGTTAACGGATTAGCGGTTAACGAAGTTAACTTTTTGGTTAACGGTGCCCACCACTGTATATATATATATATATATAGGCTAGGTTAGGTTAGGCTATATTATGTCCCGGTTAGGTTCAGTTGTGTTAGGTTAGGCTAGGTTAGGTTATATTATTATAAACGAGAAAGAGCCCTAGGATTAATTTTTTCGTTGTAGGAGAATTCAGAATAAAAGGAAATTAGATTACTAAATAAATTATAAACGAGAAAGAATCCACCATGGTAAGGTTAGGCTAGGCTAGGCTATATTATTATAAACGATAAAGAGTCCTGGGCCGATATATATAGGCTAGGTTAGGTTAGGCTATATTATGTCCCGGTTAGGTTCAGTTGTGTTAGGTTAGGCTAGCTTAGGCTATATTATGTCCCGGTTAGGTTCAGTTGTGTTAGGTTAGGCTAGCTTAGGCTATATTATGTCCCGGTTAGGTTCAGTTGTGTTAGGTTAGGCTAGGTTAGGTTATATTATTATAAACGAGAGAGTCCTTGGATTAATTTTTCGTTGTAGAAAAACTCAGAATAAAACTAGGTTAGGTTAGGTTATATTATATCTGGTTAGGCCATGCTGGTTAGGGTAGGTTAGGTTACGCTATATTATGTACCGGTTAGGCTACACTAGGGTAGGTTATATTACGACTGATATATATATATATATGTATATATATGGGAGAGTTGCAATAAGAGAAAACGCCCAGCAAATTATGATCACAAAGCAGATATCCTTTCACTTCGTTTTATTACGAATTTTAAAAATTATAATACCTGCAATGAATGAACCGGAGTACATAATCACAAATTAATTACTTACATCTCTGCAAAGTCGTTAGCGGGAAAATCGTTCTCGCTGCCACAAATTTCTGCAATGGATTGCGTTGAAGGTAGGACATTCCGGTCCACAGCGTTGAAAATAACACGCGTTGCCTCATCGTAGAAATCCTCATTTTCAAACAATTCGGGAGAGTTGTAGAGCGACTCTTGACTCATGGTGGGGTATTCAAAAGCACTGAGCGAAAAAAATTACTGAAATGAGGCCCTGAGATGAATTGACCCCTTTTATAAATGGGGCTCGTGATTGTGATCAAACTACAATACCCGAATCGCGAGCTTCCTATTGGCTATCAGTAAATTTTGGGCGGGGCTTGACGCATAGGCGCGCCTAGCTGCCAAACAGAGGTTCTGAGCGCCGCCCAACAGGATTGTGATTTGCTGCCCCGTGAAATCTGGGGCGTGTCAGATATTCCCATTCGTAGAGAGAGAGAAATGCGTTGTTTTTCGATCTTGTATTCTGCCCCGATGATATGGTGGGGGATTTGAACGTATGATGAGCAATCACTTATACGAGGAACTTAACGATGTTGGAAGATAAGTTTGTAAATGGATTTATTGTACCCCATCCAAAATAGGTACGGAAAAATTTATTTCCTCTGAAATATAAAGAGTCACAAACTGGAAAGTAATTTCAGATTCAATTATCCATGAAGGAAAAAATCATCAGTGCGCGAAGTTCGAGACAATTCTCGCAGCTGTAAAAGTTCATTGGAGCCCAGATTTCGCGAACGATACAATAAATAAATTTTAAAAATGACAGAGTATTCCGGGTTGCGAGTCATTAAGCCGAAGTTTATTTAGCGTCTTCATGAAACAATTTCAGAACGCTGTTTAATATAATTGTGTATATACAGTATATATATATTCCATAAATATTTATGTCCTATTGTTCAGTTGTTTACTTCGTTTAATTAGGAAATGTTCAGGAGGGACTTCGTTTATACTGCCCTACCTTCTCTCCATTTCCCTCAAGCTTTACACTCTAACTTAGCCCTACTTTTAAACGGGATATATATAAACGTTAAACTGAGAGTCATTTGCGCGTGAAGTTTAAGCTTTATGATGTCTATGCCTCGAAACAATAAAACTTCTGCGGAAAGAAGTTAATTTATTGGAATTTAAAACGATATTATCTATCGCTTCCGCTAAACTGTCGCCACCACACTCCCCAATTTTCAGAACGCTGTTCAATACAATTGTGTGTATATATATATATATATATATACTTGTGTGTGTATATATATATATATATATATATATATATACATATACAGGGTGGGCTGTAAGTTTCCATACATAGGAAAAATAAACATTTTTTTATGGACAACCATTTTTATTTATATAATATGCTCTACATGGTTGCCATTGTTTTGAAAACACATTTCAATACGTGTTCCCCACTGTTGATGAACACGCATTAGCACAGTTGACGTTATGCTTGTAATGGCGTTGGTGATACGTTCCTTTAGATGATTTATGTCTCGTATCTTTTCCTGATACACCATGGCCTTCAAGTGCCCCCAAAGATAGAAATCAAGGGGGGTGAGATCTGGGGATCTGGGAGGCCACTCCACAGGACCACGCCGACCAATCCAAGCATCCGGAAACTGCTGATCCAAATACCGACGCACGTGAAGACCATAATGAGGTGGAGCTCCATCTTGCTGGAAGTAAACTGGGAAGTTACCTTCCTCGTTTAGCAGGGATGGGAAAATCTCTTCTTGCAACATGTTAAGATACCTTTCGGCATTAAGATTTCCACTGACAAAAATTGGTCCAATAATTCTGTCACCCCATATCCCGGCCCACACCATCACTTTACCGGCACCTTGCATCTTCGTCGGACTCAGCCAGTTAGGGTTAGCATTACTCCAATAACGTATGTTTTGCCGATTAACCTCTCCATTGACGTAAAAATTTGCTTCATCAGTAAACAAGATCTTACAAACGCATATTCTTAGGGTATCTGAAACATAAAAACAAACGTTTAAATTTTCCTATGTATGGAAACTTACGGCCCACCCTGTGTATATATATATATATATATATATACTTGTGTGTGTGTGTATATATACTTGTATATATTTAATATATATATATATATATATATATATATATACTTGTGTGTGTGTATATATATATATATATATAAGAGCGCGCGCGAGAGGGAGAGAGAGAGAGAGGGAACTAACAAACAGGTAAACAACATGATCGAGTGTTGCATTACAGTTTAACGGGATCCCCTGGTTTCCCGTTTATCTGCCAACCGCGGAAGGATGTTTACACTCCAACTTAGACCTACTTTTAAACGGGGATATATATATATATATATATATAAGAGAGAGAGAGATCGCGAAATAGAGAGAGAGAGCGAGAGAGCGAGAGAGCGAGAACGAGAGAGATTTGTACATATATAGGATCACCTTTGCTTTCGATGGCTTCGGCCGGAATTGTTCATTCTGGCGAAGTCCAAACTTTTCACCTCGCCCTAGACCTACTTTTTAACGGGGTGTGTATATATAAGAGAGAGAGAGAGCGCGGGAGAGGGATCCCTGCTAGGGCTGCCTGGTTACCCATTTAGCTAACAATCGTGAAAGGATGTTTATACTCCACCTTAGACCTACAGTTTAACCTGGCGCATATAGTTCTGTGTGCGTAATATTTTATGGGCGTATAGGCGGGTGTGTACGTGCCAAAACGAAGTATACACTGTGCCAACTGGCTGATAATGCCTGGAGGCACTGGCTGATTAAGCCAACTGGCTGATTAGGAACATATTAAGACAGCGAGCGCTCGGCTGAAGTCTTAATATGCGCTTGGCTCCTGCCAGGCGAACACCTCTCTTCCTCTCTCTCCTTCTCCTCTCTTTCTCCAAGTTGCATAACACCTTGTTGCTCTTGCAACATCCACCCTTTGGGGTGTGCCTTGCACAAGGGGGTGGGTCTGGCACTCTTGCAACATTGATCAACATTTGCAATTGCATTGCACTCTCTCCTTTTGCGCCCATATTACTGGGTTAACACATAAAATACTCCTGGACGAGAAAATGCTCGAATTCAGAATTACCAACAGTCTATATAAAATAAACAGCCAACCAATGATAAAAATTTTAGTCTTCAAGCCTAAGGTGGATAAACAAAGTATTAAATAATTTTATAAATGAATGTACGAAAACTTTTGCATTTTAACATTTTCTTTATTTTCCTAAAATACTTTGATGTTTTACACTATATGCTGAAGTTCAACTAACTTTTTATTTCTTAAATTTTCCAAACGAACAGTAAATATTTTTCATAACTAACCTATGCATGGTACGAAAGTTAAGGACGAATATAACTAAAATATTTCTCTGTACAAATACTTATCAACGCCATTGTACAGGGTGTCCATAAAATCACGCATCATAGGAACATAAGCAATGTCTATTTATTTATGTTTCCATCAGGCCAAATGTTTTGAGGAACATTCAAAGAAACCTGCTGTTTCGTTTACAAACATGTTTTGAGATTGATGGGAGTCATTTCGAACAAATAAATAAAACAAAATACAGTAAATAAATAAATAAAATAAATGTATTTTCCTATGATGCGTGTATATATAACCTTGGTTAACCTTGGTTTTGCTTCCGCCCGAATTGTTCATTCTGACGAAAGGGTAAGCTTTTCACTCCACCTTAGCCCTACAGTTTAACATGGATTCCGAACCACGCCCCACCACGGGCGGTTAGAAATTACAAGGTCCTCGCCCGGACTCGATCGCACGATCAGCAACCCAGCGTCTTAACCACCAGACTACCCAGGGCACCAATTTATCTACCAACCAATTTGTATTGTGTGGAAAGATGAACAGCTGGGTTTTGCTGCGCGCCTCCTGCCGTCACCGGGTCTCGATCCCGGGGACGATGGATTCGTAGCCAGCGATGCTAACCACTACACTACACTAGTATATATTAACTCCTTTTCAGGGAAACTAATTTATCGTGAATATTATATATATATATACGTATATATATATACTAGTGATGGACCGGATGTCAGTTTTTCAACATCTGCGGATGCGGATTTTTAATTCCAATATCCGCGGATGCGGATGCGGATATTTAGTTAATCTATCAATATAATATAGAATTATGAATATATGACATAATTTTTCAAATTTCGTAGTATTACTTTTGTAGCAGGCAATGCATAAGAATTAAAATTAATATTAATGTTTTCATTATGATAAAAATAATAACTTTCTCAAGAGTTTCAGCCACAGAAAATTCAATGAAACAAGTTTCATTCAGTTTTCTGTGTTACCAGGTATTTATATTTTGAGGTTTATATATTTGTTTGTTCATTAATAATTAATACTTTACATGAAATGTGCATGACTGGGCCTTATAAGCTACTTTATAAGCTAATTTAATTGTAAATTGCATAATTTATTAGAGGTAACATCTGCAGTCAGAAGTGCAGATGCGGATGTTAAAAATGATGCGGATGCGGATATCCGGTCCACCACTAATATATACATACATACACTATATATATATATATATATATATATATATATATATAAACAAAGTATATTCATCAATGCCTTTATAGTGTAAGTGAAAGTTGAAGAGTTAAACATCTTTTCACATAGAGCATCATTCCGTCCATACGCCCATTTTAGGGTACGAGCAACTCGGAGCGGCATTGTCAAGCAAATAGGGGGTCAAAGTACTGACGAGGCTTCCGTACGTGGTTCATCACCTCGCAACAATGCTCTGTGTTCGTCTTGTTAAAAGTCTAGTCAAAATCCTTATTCAGTTTATTGCAATTTTCGGTAGTTTGTAATGCAGACACCTCCAGTTATTATCAGTCCTTGTGCATAATTCTTCAGGAACAACATTCACCGCAAGTTTTTGTGTCCTCCCTGAGGCAGCACAAATTTATTTATATCAGTCACAGTCATACTCGTTGTACCTCATGCTTTCTCTACACAAACTGGGCCCAAAAACGCAAGTATCCGCAATCGCAAACCTGTATTTAGCTTAGAATAATATTTTTTATATACAGGGGTTGGACAGAATAATGGAAACACTCGCATCTTTGGTGCTGTATTTTCTGATATCATTAATGGCGTTATGTATCAAGTTGTAACATGAATTCTGCTCGATTAGAAAACGGACGATAGATAATAACGATAGATAATAGAATAACCTCAAGATAATGTGAAATAGTTTTAGAAATGTTGCAAAATACACGCGGCGACAGGTTCGCACATGTTTTATCACGATACAGAATAATACAGACTGACTTAGGCTAGTGTAGGCCTAGGCTAGTGTAGGATTAGGCTGATGAATATTTTCTCTGGTGTTTTTCATACACTTACAACGCCACCCCTACGATATTACAGTAATTGAAAAAACATGGAGCCCACGAAAGAGCATATTCGATATGTGATGCTGTATGAGTTCCATAAAGGATCTAACGCTAGTGAATCCACAAGAAACATTCAAAGAGTTTGTGGAAATGATGTTGTGAGCGAATGGATGTGTAGGAGATGGTTTGAGAAGTCCAGAAATGGAGACTTCAGTCTGAAAGATTATCAACGAACAGGACGACCAAATGAGTTAGATGAAGAGTTGCTGAAAGCAACAGTGGAGGAAAACCCATTTTTCATCCCCACTTGGGATGAAAAATGGGTCCTCTATAACAATATTAAGCTTCGACATCAGTGGCTTAGCCGTGAAACAAAGCCTGAACCTCAGCCAAGGAATGGACCCCATCCATAGAAAATTTTGCTATGCGTTTGGTGGGATATGCAAGGAATTATTCATTTTGAGCTCCTGCCAGATAACCAAACAATCACAGCTGAAGTCTACTGTCAACAACTCCAACGATTGAAGATGGCATTGCAAGAAAAACGTCCTAAATTAATTAATCGCAGAGGTGTTCTATTCCACCAGGATAACGCGCGCCCTCACACTGCTCGAATCACCACTGCCCAATTGGAGGTATTTGGTTGGGAAAAAATGCCTCATCCACCTTATTCTCCGGACATCGCACCTTCGGACTACCATTTATTCAGAAGTCCGCAACACCACTTAGATGGACAAAAGTTGCAATCCAGGGAAGCTATCGAGAACGAAGTGATCGCTTTTTTTTAACTCGAAACCAAGGGATTTCTTCGAAAATGGCATGCAAAAACTTTTCTACAGGTAGAAGGAGGGCAGGAGGAGGTTATAGAAAAAGAAGGGAATTATATTGATAATTAATTTGTCATTGTCATTTAATTCTTGTGAATAAACTAAAAATTCGAGCAAATTTGTCCTTATAAGTCATTTAATATTTGTTCTGAATGAACTAAAAAATCGAGCAGAATATATATTACAACCTTATACTTTATAAAATAAATATGTAACGGCATATAATATTGAGAACATCTTCTATTTTAACATGTTCATATTGGTTTTTCATGTGCTTTTAAAATAAATAAAAATGTAGGGCTTGGAAAAGATGTTACTGCCTGTGAATGGGGCATGATAGTAGGAGCCCCTTTGTTTGGTGTTTCATTAATAAAAGTCACATAATTGCTCCTGTATCTCGAGGAACAGTCCTCAAGGTTATGAATACATGCAAAAATAATAAAAAAAGAACATCAAATAAGGAATATAGTGAGCGTAAAGCAACACTGAGAGAATGCAACAGAAGAACTTTATATGATAATTATGAGCTGTGAAGAATCAATCAAAGACTATTGCATCAAAACTTTTTTGTTCAAAATTTAACAATAGTCCGCAAAGACCAGTGTCAGTCATAACTATGTTATGGGAACTGTAGTAAAGCCTATTTTAACACCAACCAGTACCAAAGTTCTAATGAATTTGGAGTTTGGGAGAATAATGGGAACAATTCTGTACTTATGTGGTGTAGTTTTTTAAATTTCTTTCCATGTATTCATAACTATGGGACTGTTCCTCAAGGTGCAGGGACAATCACGCGACTTTTAATATTGAGACACCAACCGTATGGGTTCCTACTATCATGCCCCTTTCACAGTTAGTAACATTTTTTCCAAGCGCCATATTTTTATTTATTCTACAAGAACAGGAAAAACCAGTATGGACATATTAAAATAGAAGATGTTCTCAATATTATATGCAGTTACATATTAATTTAAAATAGTACATAATGCCATTAATGATACCAGAAAATATAGCGTCGAAAATGCGAGTGTTCCCATTATTCTGTCCGACCCCTGTATCTGTAGACTCCACACGAAAAACAGTGTACTAGAATTTAAAGACGACTCGACACAAGGTGGCATAACATTCCAAAAAGTCAAACCCAAAATAAAATTCGGAAAACCTTTAATACCTTACTTTTTTTCTTTATTTTGTAGTTATGAGTTCAATGTTTCTCCAATATACCTCTTTATAATCCAGTTTAGTTCCCGTCCTTATTGCTACAAGTACCATCGAGTTTTTTCCCCACCATATTTCGTGTAATTACCATTACCATCATAATTATTATTATTGTTATTATTATTATTATTATCATCACTATCTTTATCATTATGGTTATTATCATTATCATTATTACGCTCATTAATATAGTTACTATTCTATTTATTATAAATTCCAGACAGAATTCCCTTGTTTTTCACTCAAGTTCGGTCGACGAATGAATGAGCTCCGACCAGCGTCACGCGGACAAAAAAGCGTCACGCGGACAAAAGTCTTCTCAACTGAACAACATTTTGGACACATAAACTTTGCTCTAACTTTTTGTAGTGAACGAAATTTTTCGATGTTCACATCAAATTATTCGCGACGACGTTCTCTATCGTTTGGTGTAAAGTGCCTGTGGTGCAGTTTCTTCTGGAAGTTATAGCCAACGGAAGAGTCGTCCGCGAAGTACTAGTCGAAATCAACAAAGATTCACACACACACAAACGTGCATGGACGATATATATATATTATATACACACCAAAGGTATATATTAGGGCGGAGTGAAACCAGACAAAAGTTTTCTTTCCCTTCAGGCACACTGAAATTATATTATGGTTTTAACTAGGAAACACAAAGAAAACTGAAATAATATTATAGAGTATCTTGTATTGCCCATTTTTGTCAAAATATGAAATGGGTGTCGTAATTGGGTTTGCGGTGGTTTATAACTGATTCTTGGCTATGTTTCAGCTCCAAATCCAGACAATGATGATGTTTATGAACAGCCAACAGCTGACTGAGATCCTAAACCATTAACCCAAGCCGAACTAAATGACTTAGTCAGGGATTTGAATCTGCCTAAGGACTCTGCAGAACTTTTGGGGTCCAGATTGCAGGAGAACAATTTATTGGCATCCGACACATACTTCGCTTGGTACAGAAAAGAAGTAAAATAAAGTAAAGAAGGTAAATATATTTTGTTTTCTTTGTTATTTTTTTATTCTTTCATAAACAAGCAATATGCTTGTCCAAGAGCTAGTAGCTATTTAATTCTGATTTAATTAGGTTTTACTCTATCACCTAAAGATTTCGTGCTACAAAGGGTGTTGTAATACCTCATCTGTCCCCAAATGTTAACCACCCATTGATGATAGGGGAGAGAGTATTTTGCTGGGAACGGGACTGGTTGTTATATATATTTACCCTACATTACTATGTAAGCGTTACTGTAGTCTATAACAACAAAATTTATGGTTTAGCATGTGCAATCCAATGTTGGTCTCGATAAGATGGTTCACATTTGGGGATAAATGGGGGATTTATGACACACCCGGTAGTAAGAAAACCATACGTGATAGGGAAAAACTAACTATATTTTTTAGATCAGCGCACTCAAATTATATAGAATCACCAACTAGTTTGTAAAAATCGATCGACAAGTTTTCAAATATGTACTGGTGTTATTTAATGAATTTCTACTTACTTTTCTTTTCTACATTAATGATATTCTCGAAGTTAGTGTTTTGTTGCAAGGAATATAAAGAAACAAGGTAAGGAAAATAACAATTTTTTTTTTATTTGTTTTATTAAATACATATAGAGTATAGAAACACACAGCAAGTGAGTATACAAATGGTAACTACAAAAATGGTAACTGCAAACAACAACCTTAACTATTCGAATAAAGAAGGGAAACTTTTACCAAAATCCCTTTTGGTTTCTACGTCTGGCATCAGACTACATGAAATCATTCTAGCTCTGATAAATCAGCGCTTCAAACCGAAATACCGAACTTAAAAAGTCCGTCACTAATTTAATACAATGCTCTACATTCTGGGTATGGTTGGGTTAATTTGGAATGTTCAATGCATTTTCTTTGATAGCTAAAATTTCTTCTTTGTAAGAGGTAGCTCACTTAGTTTAGTATCATTCCAATTAATTATTTCATCCCAGTCCTTTGTCCAAAAATTAAGATTAGGAACCTTGAACTCTTTCAATTCTAAATTTTGTCCAGTGTCATTTCGCATATCCATGAATTTGCTAACAGCTTTTTCACGTTTTTCCCTAGCTGAGTCACACAACATTGCCAGAATAATATTTTCTGGGTAAGCAAACTATGCATTTCGGGATATATACTTCTTAACAATTTCTACTGATTCTCTAGGCAAATGCTTAACCCTACTAATAGCAGAAAACACATGCCTTGAGCCATCTATGCAATTAGGTCTGCACTTGATGTCAAACCAATTAGGACCAGAATTTGTCACAATGAAGTATGTTATTGTGTAAAGTTTCATTGTTGGTTTCACTGTTGAAACATAAAGCCTACAAACACTATTAGCAACTGTTAACCATCTTGCATGACTAAGAGGACCTGGCTTTACATGAGAAAGGTGTTCATCAACTGTACCATTTCTGATTGCTGAAATAATGCGGTATAAGTAGTGCTGATCTCCACTAAGATCATCAACAATATGTCGTGGCAGATATAATAGTTTCTTACCACTAGTTATAGGTTTGAAGTGTATTACTAGATTGTTTTCACTAAACTGAATGGCTTCCCCCAATAGGACCAACAAAGGTACTTGTCCCAGATGTTGTACTATCTAATGTTTCAAAAATGTCTTCGAGGTAATTCGTTTGTATGAAGCATATAAATGAACCACTGAAATGGCCTACCAAGTGCTTTCTCCATAACATAAATCACACCTCTTTTATAACCAGTGTTGGTATTCGTCTAGAGTTGCTGTAAGAGGGGGTGTTGCTAGCTTGATGCGAAGAAAGATGTTGTTTCAGTTGTGAAGACACTGGTGTGTGGGATGCTGATTCCATCTGTGCTTTTCTATAGGTGAATTATTAACTGAAAAATAAGAACAAAAACTCAAATAAATTTCAGTGCATTTTAATTGCTTTAGGAAAAACAACAAATATTTACTCAGTTTACTCACATCAGTCAAATGTACAGTTGCCCGCATATGTAATGTTCCTCGCCTCACAGGCGACTCCCCACATGTGGCAACGCCACAGTGTTAGTCAAGGTACCCCAGCTGGGGGAAGGTTGGGTGGAGGGGGGACAACCGAGTCCAACAACATATAACACAGACATATATATCTAAAGGACAATTGAATGTGCATTCATTGACATACAGGTAATTATAATGTAATATCTGAGTTCATAAAGATAAACAATTAATATGATCGTGAACAGCGTTGAACTCCATGTAGTTTACTAGTCTCATACAGTAATAAGGTTCCATTATGATTACTGCAAATCTATATGAACAGCTACTACAGAACTTTTTATATACTAGTGAATGTGAAATGTTCGCCTGCAGGAAATTTTCGCTTTTATTGCGTAGGCTATAGTTTGCGCGAAAATATCCAGCAGGCGAAAATTTGACAATTTAAACTAATCTTTTGAAGATAGTAAGAAAATAAAACTTAGAACAGTGGTACTCATTGGGCGGATCGCGAGCCAAATATATATAGCGCATTTGGCTCGCGAGCCGCGCAATGAGTACCGCTGACTTAGATCATTAAAATACTTGGAGAAAGTGTAGTTTACGTCCCCCTGTGGTGCTTAGTGTAGCTTACGTTCCCCTGCATTATCCTAGTGTAGTTTACGTTTCCCTACATTATCCTAGTGTAGTTTGCGTTCCCCAACTTTGTCCGCGTATACGTAATCAAATAAAACGTTTAAACTAACGAAAATATTACGACTTATCCTAACCAATCGTCAATTTATATATATATATATATATATATATAAATATATATATAAATAAATTAACGATTGGTTAGGTTAAGTCGTAATATTTTCGTTAGTTTTAACGTTTCATTTGATGGATTCATTTAAAAATGTCTCCTAAAGATCCTAGTGTAGTTTACATTCCCAAACTTTGAACTAGTGTAGTTTGTGTCCCCTTTTGTGTCAGGGGGACGTAAACTACACTTGCTCCAAATACTTTATTTGAAAAGTAAATTCGGAGCAAGTGTAGTTTACGTCCCCCTGTGGTGCCTAGTGTAGTTTACGTCCCCCTGTTGTGCCTAGTGTAGTTTACGTTCGCCTACATTATCCTTGTGTAGTTTACGTTCCCTACATTATCCTAGTGTAGTTTGCGTTCCCGAACTTTGTCCGCGTATACCTAATCAAATAAAACGTTAAAACTAACGAAAATATTACGACTTAACCCAACAATCGTCAAATTATACATCATATATAATATATATAATATATATATATTGAATTGCATGAATTCGAATGATAGGGAAATAACTCTTGTCTCAAACGCGAAACACGTCGTGGGGATCAAATTTCTATGTGGCGCATGTACACAGACCGTAAATTCTTTTGCGGTCTTTAAAGAAATGGAGATAGCAGACTCGAAAGTTACAAAAAAGAATGAAATAATGGGGACACATGGGTCCGGAATGGTCCCATTGAAAATCCGGGTGGATGAGAGAGAAGACGAAATAACGAATAACAGCATAATAACGAACAACAATTTAATAACGAATAACGATATAAACAATATAATACGGAAGGAAGACATAGATGAAAGAAAGGAAATAAGTAAAAGTTGCCAAGTAGTCAAACGGTCCAACGAGCGAAATGATAAAAAGATAATAATTAAAAGCGTAGAAAATAAACAGCCAAAGAAAAATAATGATAATGCCAAAATTAAGAACTTTGAAAATAATAAGAAAAGAAGTAGAAGTGGAGAAAATACCGTATGTAAATACTACGCGAAAGGGAATTGCAGATATCGGGATGGGCAATGCATATATGCACATCCCACATTATGCAAAACGCATTACACAAGTGGATACTGCAAATTTGATAAGAAATGCATGTTCCACCACCTTACGGTCTGCAACACTTATGCAAGATATGTGAGTTACAAATATGGAAAAAAATGCCGATACTACCACCCTCAAAGGAACGCAACGAGTAAACAGAAAAAACGAACATCAAAAAGAGTGCCAATTTTTTAGATGCAGCCAACACATTTCAGCTGCTAAATACTATCCAGCAATTACAAAACCAGCTAACGAATATAGGAATCCGAGAGCCGGACAGAAGGTACGAACAAAGGCACTTTATGCGTTATCGGGACAACAGGTACCGACAAACATAAACAGAGGTAAATTCTCGGAGGACCACAAGGCAACGAAACCGGCACCCCCATTGGAAAACAAATCGGAACCACCTGTATGCGAAAAAGAAAGAGAAAAAATAAAAATAATCCTAGCCAACATACAGGGCATTAAATCAAACCATTCCACGAACAAAGGTGTATAACTGAAAGGACTCATGCAAGAAGCCGGAGCAGACTTTGCATACCTCACGGAAACTCATCTAAAGGACTGCCAGGCGAACTGTGAAAATTGTGAGTCCTGCATTGACAAAACAGAAATGCAAATTGACAACTATAACATCCTCCGAGCCGACAGAACAGTAAGACGTAAAGGAGGATGTGCTATTTACACACGCGAAAGGCACATGGCAGAAATGGCTATAAGTACCTCAAACAGCTACGTAGAATGTATAGCAGCAAAAATTAAAAAATTAAATATGGTACTAATTGTAATGTACAGACCCCCAAACACGCCAACCTCAAAATTTTCAGATTCCATTACAGAGGCAAGAAACTTGGTAAAAGATCTACACTCTCCAACCCCAAATATTTTTCTCTGTGGTGATTTTAATTTCCCACTCATGAAATATAAAAGGATAGGAAAAAATATATGTATACACCAGGACAAGGGGGGCACACGAGAAAACAAGGAGCAGGTAAAAATGCTACTAGCTCTAGCTGATGAATTTATGTTAACGCAAGAAATAACAGAAAACACAAGAAAAAACAACTGCCTAGATTTTGTATTCACAAACAACAGTAATCTAATTGATAATGTCGAAATATCCCCAACTATGATATCGGACCAGAACATCATTGAAATAACAAGTAATATAAAGGCAACAGAAAGAAGCAAATTCAAATTTTTTAATTTTCACTCCAAAGCTATAAACAGGGAAGATGTGACGTCCAGCATGGAAGTAATAGATTGTAAAACTATTTTTGAGGCCAATACAACGGAAGAGATGCTAATGACCTTAGAGGAGAAGACGCTGGAAATTGTGGCAAAACATGTCCCAAAAATACAACAAAGAGGAAAGAGAAGCAGGTTCGAAAAACAAAAGAGGGCATTGTTTTGAAAGAGAAAAAGAATGACTGCAAAATTAAGTAATTGTAAAGATAACAATATCAGAAAAATATTAAAAGATAAACTGCAAAGTATCGATGTCGTCATACAGGAACTAATCGAGAAGCATACAGAAAAAGAAGAAGACTACGCTGTAGAAGCGATAAAGGCTAACTCAATGTACTTCTATAATTTGGTAAAAAGAAAGTCGAAAAACCATGCGACTATCGGACCTTTAAAAAATGAGAACAGTGCGTTATCTGGTGATCTAACAGAAGTATCTGAAATATTAAGAGCTCAGTACGAATCATCTTTCAGTATCACAAAAACTGACAAATTGATATGCGATAGAAACGCGTTCTTTGAAGAAGAACCACAAGTGGAAAATATAACGGATTTCGACTTCACGACGGGTGATATTACACAAGCCATAGGGAAACTAAAAACACAGTCAGCGGCAGGACCGGATAAAAGGAATGCCACACTGATCAAAAACTGCAAGAATGCAATCGCTGAGCCCCTATACTGGATATGGAGACGATCACTAGACACGGGAGAAATACTGGGCATCCTGAAGAGCGCGAACATAGTCCCAATATATATTGTAAAGGAGGAGATCGATCCGAGGCCAAAAACTATAGGCCAGTATCGCTTACATCCCATCTCACTAAAATATTTGAAAGAATAGTTAGACAGAAAATCTATGACCTTTTGGAAACTCAGGAAAAATTAAATGATAACCAACACGGGTTTCGGTCAGGCAGATCATGCCGATCACAACTAATGGAACACTACAACAACATTATTGATTCATTTGAAAGTAATGAAAACTATGATGTACAATACACAGATTTGCTAAAGCGTTCGATAAATGTGACCACGGAATCATAATAAGGGGTTCCAAAAAACCTTAGCCCCCCCCATTTGCAGGTTACATGTTTAATTATATCGAAATAGTTTTTAGTGATTATAAAAATATATAAAATTCTTTACTTATTGCAGGTATTAAAATTACTCTAGCTGATAAAGTGATCATATAATGGCTTCTCAATTAATTGGTGATTCGGGGAGGCAACGTGTGATAGATCGCATACGAGCACTAATATTTCGGGAAGCTCGTGATGCTGGAGCCACCTTTATAACACGTTCATGGGTTGCCAAAAAGTTGCGAAAAAGTGAGGACTTCGTCAAAAGAAATTGGAATAAAACTTTGGATGAATGTGAAATGGATACAACCAAATCTGGGCGCCCAAATTTGCCACTTTCTCAGGAAACAAAGGACATCATTGAAAGCGGTACGCGTAAGCGGAAAAACAGCTGTGCTAAACTTTCTAGAGAGATCGAAGTGTTGAGAGGAAAGATCGTTAGTTGTGAGATCATTCGACTGTACCGTCATAGGCAAGGTTTAAAGCCTTGGCATAAACGTCCAAAGCCAAGAAAAACTCAACTTAACATCGATGACAGAATGTGGTTTGCCCATTATCTTGAAGAGTGGGATGTGGATGATTTCATGCATTTAGCTGTCTCCGATGAATTTTTTGTTTACGTAACACGTCGGCCTAACTACCAAAATGATCGAGTGTGGGCCACAACACCAGATGAAATCGATGACAATGAACATTATCGCGAATTATTAAAAAGTCCAGACTGTGTTGGTGTGTTTGTTTTGTTCACTGCAAAGAAGCTCATGTGGGTGCTGAAGCCAAATGGTCAGAGTTGGGATGGACAGTATTTTCGTGATATTATTCTATCCCAGTATTTCATTCCTTTTCTAAGAAACCCAAACAATGTTATGGATGTCGATCAGGTCACACTTCTGCACGATAAGGCCCCCTGCTTTAAGGCATTAGCCACTCAACAGTTGTTGCGGAACCATGAGATCGATTTCTTTGGAAATGAAGAATGGCCAGGAAATTCTCCTGACCTGAACGTCTGTGAACACATTGGATCAGTTATAAAGGACAAGGTTGAATGTCTCTTGTTTCAAGAACCTGCAGCAAATCGATTTTCGAAGGATACAATGACGCAACACATTGAAACTGTTTTAGCAAATTTGCGTAACGATCAAGACCTATTCACGTCACTTTTGGCAAGCTACCCAAAGCGAATTCAGGCTGTCTTGGAAGCCACTGGCGGGAACACCAAGTTTTAATTGTTCCTCATTAAATGCAGGATTAAATTCTCTTTTGTAAGGTATGTTTAGTTTTACTGTACCTCTAATGGTTTAGGCCATGTGCGGGGGTCTAAGGTTTATTGGAGCCCCGTACATAAACTGAAATATATGGGAATAACAGGAAAAGTAGGGAAATGGATATATAATTTCCTTAGTGAGCGGTGGCAAGTCGTTACAATACAAGGAGTATCTTCATCAGAATCAGAGGAACAGTATTAGCTCCACTACTCTTCATACCAGAGACAGCACAGTAACATCCTTTGCGGATGACACAAAGATCAGTAGAAAAATAAAAAACCCATGAGACATAGGATCTCTACAAACCGACACAAACAGAATCTACAAGTGGACGGAAGACAACAATATGAAGTTTAACACCGAGAAATTTCAGCTATTACGTTAGGGATAAAGAGAAGACCTAAAATCCATGGAATATTATACCCAAATGGACAGGAAAATCAGAGAAATTCCAGAGTAAAAGATTTAGGGGCTGTAATGACAGATGATGCGAAATTTGAAACACAAAATAAGATAGCAGTAAACAGAGCAAAGAGAATAACGGGACAGATATTGAAAACCTTTGAACGAAGGGATAGGAATGTAATGATTCCTCTACTGAAAACCCTGATCATACCCAAATTGAAATACTGCTCGGTCCTAACATCCCCATATAAAAAAGAAGACATTAGACAGCTGGAAGGGATCCAGAGAAGCTTCACAGCCAAGATCAATGGGTGCAAAGAACTAAATTACTGGGAAAGGTTACGCGAACTAGACTTATATTCACTGGAAAGGAGAAGAGAGAGATACACCATTATTTACACTTGAAAAATAAAGGAGAAACTAGTCCCTAATCTTACTCTGAACCCTATAACTCCCCAAACAACGGTGGAAAGTAGAAACGGTAGACTGTGTCGTATTCCCAAATTAAAGGTGAGACAGGGAACATCCTAAACCCTGAAAGAAAATAGTTTTGTAGTGAGAGGACCAAAACTGTTTAATCAGTTGCCCAAAGACCTAAGAAACACAAAGGGAGTTGCAGTGGACATCTTCAAAAGAAGACTAGATGCCTGGCTCAGAACAATCTCCGATGAGCCGGGCGTACCTGGCTATGTGAGGTGGAGAGCACAAGAATCCAACTCACTACTTCACCAGGCCAACTCGAGAGGAGGGGCGACAAGCTTGACCTTCGCGAAATGAGAAATCATCGCGCGAAACCTTTGTAAGGTTGTAAAGTATATATATATATATATATATATATATACATTAACGATTGGTTAGGTTGTCATAATATTTTCGTTAGTTTTAACGTTTTATTTGATGGATTCATTTAAAAATTTCCAGGGTGTCCCGAAAGCCTTGTTACACCTATGTATAATCTCGGAATATTAAATGATGTTTGGTTCCAACAGGATGGAGCACCTCCCCACTATTCCTTAAGGGTTTGTGAATATTTAAATGAGGTGTTTCTGATCGATGGATTGGGACATTAAAATGCAATATTAAAATGGCCTCCGAGAAGCCCAGATCTCTCGAGTTGTGACAATGCATTATGGGGATTTATAAAGGAAAAGGTTTCTCAAAAACGTTATGATTCCAATGACGGAATAAAAGATCATTGGAATGATAACGTGCTCCATCCTGTTGGAACCAAACATCATTTAATATTCCGAGATCATACATAAGTGCAACAAGACTTTCGGGACACCCTGTACACTTGCTACGTAAGTTCAGTATATTGTAATAAAACATTGTAAAGTAAAAGCAGTAAAAATTTTTAAATTATACTGTATTATTACTGTATAACAAGAATGTCATGAATGCCGCTAATTTCCCAACCGTTCTAAATGGTCTCCCTCATTTTTTGTGGGTTATCGTATACAGAGATAATCCATTTATCATGAATAGGTTTCAGTGTGGAGCGCTTCATATCTATCTTACCGAGCGATTCATTTACGTTGAGTGCTGCTGAAACTTTATCCGCATACCAAGAGGTAAAACTTGCCTTGATGTACGACCTCAACCTCGACCAATCACACTCCAGAATAAATGTCGTCATTCATGACGGCATTTTAATCTGTAAGATTATAACTAGCAACTGTTGACTGCGAAATTATGATGCCGCGAACTCGTCCAAGGATGTGAAAGAGCGAAAATTTGCTTCCGCGAAATTAACCTGGTTTACAGTATATATACTTATAAACTCATACAATATTATACTAATGTTTGTGAAATGGCGTTGATGGGGCAAATCGAGGTGTTGACATGCTTACTGGCATGATCTATGCTCATACCATATTTCTACACCGTATGACGAACACCGACTCTGAAACTGAATCCAGCTCAAGATAAAATTGCAGAGTAAGGCCGGATAATTGGTATGCAGAAGCAGGCCTCTCTGTAGCTGACATAGCCGTGGAACTGGGAATTTCGAAGCCTACTTTTCGACGCTGGGTGCAGAGGTGGTAGGAGACTGAGAATCTGCTAGATCGAACTAAGTGTGGGGCATCAAGAAAGACCACCTCAGAAGAAGACCAGAGAATAATTAATCAAAGAAGTGCAGAACGATCCTATAAACAATGCAGTCGCCATCCGGGAGACACTAAATATGGGCTTGTCATTGGACACCGTAAGGAGACGGTTACATAAAGCAGGATATCATCACCGTACTCCTGCCAAAAAAGAGAGGATCGAGGAACGACATCGTCAGGCAAGGGTCTCGTTTGCTCGCCAGCATATAAATGATCTCGCATACTGGAGCAGAGTTATCTTCAATGACGAGAAGACGTTTGCGTCTACAACTCACGGCCGGTTTCGGTGTTGGCGACAGGACAAAACGAGATATGCCCGCCAAAGTATTTACGAAGTAGCACGGAGTGAGCACGTGACGGTGAATGTGTGGGGATGGATGCACGTGCAAGGACTAGGAGAGCTGACTGAGATCTACGGGAGGTTTACGGCAGAAGTATATATATATAGAGATCATGGAGGAGGTGATGCTGCTTTCTGTACGCGCGTATGCCTTGCCATATCCTGAGCAGATTATATTTATGCAGATATGTTGTATTTGTGTGTTATAGAATATTATATTATTACTAGAGTAAGATTTATGTACTACACGCATTTGTATGTCCGGTTTCCACATTTACATGGGACGAATAATGGTCATAAAATTGTTCTTTAACTCTTTCAGTACTATGACAACACTTTAGGATTTTATTCTGGATAACTGCAGACTGTATTATTTGTATAACGGTGCCCGATTACATTTAGCTGAGAGAAACCCCTAATACATAGAGGTTAAAACCTATCTCGAATAGTGGGTTACTGATGAAGCGTATGGACAAGATATAATTCTACTTTTAATATTGAAAATCCATTTGCAGGACAACTCTCCCATCCACACCGCCACGATTGTCAGAAGGCGATTCGAGGAGCAGCGAAATCTAGAACTACTGGACTGGCCTAGGAAGGAGTGTGACCTCAACCCCATTGAGAAAGTGTGGGGGAATGTGGTGAACTCGTGGGAGCCTGGGCATGAGCGGACCAGCCGCGCCAGCTGTTGGATCACGCTATGACTGAGTGGGAGATGTTCCGAAGGAACCCACACATCATACATAACCATGTTGCATCTATGCCA
The DNA here is from genome assembly GCA_023014485.1 of Bathynomus jamesi. Classification (NCBI taxonomy): domain Eukaryota; kingdom Metazoa; phylum Arthropoda; class Malacostraca; order Isopoda; family Cirolanidae; genus Bathynomus; species Bathynomus jamesi. The sequence continues at coordinate 316,124 of JAJOZX010001186.1, read as the reverse complement.
CACAGATTACAAGATGTAATAGACATTAATAAGGATGGACCAAATACTAACTATGAACCGGGTATACCTGTGCCATTTATGTTAATCTATGCCAAATTGTGAGCATTTCGTATGATAAACTATTTAGTAAAACATTCTCAATCATTGCATATTCGTTGTAATAAAGAATTGGTGTTTTATTGTACATATATATATTCCTTGTTAAGATCTAATAATATCTCCACATTGATAATGCAAGAGAGAATCTGGAAAACATTAATGAGTTTATCTGTTCATCGCGATTAAATCATTATCTCTCCACGTTGATAATATCATACAAATACAATCTGGAAACACTATTAATATAATAGGCATCAGCCACAAATCGGTGATGATATCCTGCTTCATGCAACCGTCATCTTACGGTTTTTACAGACACGCCCATATGTAGTCTCTCCTGAACGGCGACAGCAGTAACCATGTCAACACCACGGTTTGCCCATCAACGTCATTTCACAAACATTGGTATAATAATGTATGAATTTATAAGTACTGTATATATAAATATGTTTATGCTAGTATAACCATGGATTATTCTTATGTGATTTTGATAACCAGTTACTGTTATTCAGATCAGAAATGTTAACAAGTTCTTTGTGTAACAATCGAAAAGCCATTTCCCACTACCTCTCTCTGCCTCTCTACCTCGCTCTCTCTCACACTGTCTCAATCTTTTTTTCGCTCAATATCAATATACAGGTTGTCCCATAAGTCCGGCATCATAGGAGAAATTCATATTTTTCTATTTCTACAAACCATAATTCATATTTTTCTTATTCTCGGGATGCCAATTTCCCGTCCACGATTCTGTTCAGTGACGAGGCTGTTTTTTTATGGAAATGGTGAAGTAAATCGACAGAACACCCGCTACTGGTCTCAAAACAACCCTCACTGGTATACTTCTTTAAAAGAACACGGTGCATCTCGGGTGATGGTATGGTGTGGCATTTGGAAAGATCGCATCATAGGCCCCCTCTTTTTCGATGAACATGTCACTGGAGGCACCTACCTACGTATGCTCAAGGAAGAAGCATTTCCCAGTGTCTTGAACGAAGAAGGAAATTTCCCAACATGGTTCCAGCAAGACGGCGCTCCTGCACATTACAGCACCCAAGTATGGGAATACCTGTACCAACAATTCCCTGGTCATTGGATAGGACGTGGAGGGCCTGTGGAATGGCCAACTAGAAGCCCGGATCTCACGCCACTAGATTTTTATCTCTGGGGCCACTTGAAAGCGCTGGTATATGCAGAGAAAATTACGAGTGTTGAACATTTGCGGCAGCGCATTATTGGGGCATGTAACACCATTACTCCTGACATCATTCACCGTGTGCTTGCTGACTGAGTATCATGTCTGAATTTGTGTATTGAAAACAATGGTGGACATATTGAGCACGTTCTGTAAATAAAAGCTTTTGTTTTGCCTTTTTTTATTATTTTTCCTATGATGCCGGACTTATGGGACACCCTATATATATATATATATATATATAATCGTGTAGATTCCTAAGTTAGTAAAGGTTTAAAGCTGCACACGGACTCTACAAACAGCTTTATTAGTATTATTACATAATGATTTAATATACGCGAGACTGGTGGATGGGGAAGAGGAATGAGGGAGTGTGTAGGATGGTTGTGTAATGTCCATTTTTTATTCAAATTCACTAGTATATGAAAAGCTGTATTGTGGTATCTGTTCATATAGACTTGCAGTAATCATAATGGAACCTTATTACTGTATAAGACTAGTAAACATGGAGTTCAACGCTGTTCACGATCATATTAATCGTTTATCTTTATGAACACAGACATTACATTATAATTAGGGGCCGTTCAAAAATTACGTAACGCTATTTTTGCTAAAACTTGACACCCCAGATCACCCCAGGAACGTTCTGTAACGCTAGACCAGGCACTCCCTAAGATGTTATGTAACACTTCCCCCACCCCACATCTCACACGTTACGGAACGTTACAGGGGGAGGTGGTGTCAGGTTTTAGCAAAAATAGCGCTACATAATTTTTGAACGGCGCCTCACCTGTATGTCAATGTTATATGTTGTTGGACTCGGTTGTTCCCCCTCCACCCCACCTTCCCCCATTTTGGGTACCTTGACTATCGCTGCGGCGTTGCCACATGTCCGGAGTCGCCTGTGAGGCTAGGAACATTACATATGCGGGCAAATGTACATTGTAACAAGTGTAACAGAATATTTTTTATCTCATTTCTCAGAGCATGCTCACTAGCTTCTTACCTCTGGATTCTGTAGATGAGGGAGAACTACTGCAGCTGGCTGTCAGGCGAATTGTGGTGTCTGGGGAGTCAGAAGGCACGATGCGTACAAGTATACAGTACAACCCTGGCAGGAATAATTAAATCTGAGAATGACACAAAATAATATATTAAAGTTATAAAAAATTATAATTGTGGTTTCATAATGACATTAATGGGGTCTATTCATATGATGTAATGTTGACGGATGTATGCTAGATGAGAACTCTATTTTGTCTGTTTGATAAATTGTATTCATGCAAATATGGAGCGGTGAAAGGAACCTGGCACAACTTGTATCATCATATTCTTTTTTCTCAGCAAAAACTACAATAAAATATCAGTGTTCCATTATAAATTATTATTTTCACTCTCCCCTAATATACAGTATATATATATACAGGGTGGTGCAAAAGTCTGGACCCATAGGCAATTTACTATATAAAAAATATATTTCGATTTTTATAATCAGTGGTTTACGTTAACAAACCAAGAACAATACAAGCGCTAAAGGATAACATCACAACAGAAATTGAAGCCATAAGAACGACTATTACTATGTTTACAAATGTGCAAAGGTCTTGTGTCAACCGAGTAGAAAAGTGTTTGGAAGAAGATGGACATCAATTCGAACACTTATTGTAAATTCTGAACTAGAACGTTAAAGTTAACATAATTTAGTCACTGGTGTATGGTTAATTAAATTTCATTTCATAATAAACTTCCTGCAGGCCACACTTTTTTTCCATATAAACCGCCTATGGGTCCAGACTTTTGCACCACCCTGTATACACACACACAGACACACAGTGTATATATATATATATATATATATATGGTTAGGTAGACCAGCCATGAGTGGATTCTAGGGTCTTTGTTGGTCGGGAACATTATAACATTATATATTATATCTATATTTGAATGGCGACAGCACTATTATATCGTTGGGGTACGTGAGAGTTCAAGATTAAATACGATGTTCGGTTTCCATACACCTCAGCTTCGTTAACAGAGCTTCGTTAAGGTGTAATAATATTAGGGTCGCATGGATTCTTTCTTCCCTTTTCGGCTTCTCATTTGTTTTAGTATCAACGATCTGATGGTGTACGTCAAGAATACAGAAAGGAATGTTTCTATCGGATCTTTATGCTAAGTAAATTCTTAGTGCTTGAATAATAACCGTTATTTTTGGTCCTGACTTTTTTTCCCCAAATTTTTTTAGAAGGAAGTTAGCGAGAGAGAGAGAGAGAGAGAGAGGTTGTTCTTATTGTTTTCTTTCTTGTTTCGTGTTCCTCTCTGTGGTCCCTTTCCTTAGTCCTTAAATCTCGTCAAGCTACATTGGCTTTTATAGGTACAGGGGATAAAGGGGTTTATATAAGTTGGGGGCTCTAAACGGATATTCTGTTTTTATAAACGCTCATTTGGGAATATCCGAGATTATACAGTATAACTAAGGGTTTAAAAAAAAAAAATATATATATATATATATATATATATATATATATATATATATATATATATTCAACCTAAACAAAAACAAAAAAAGAGCCTTTTATCAGAGGCAACATAAAATATTTTCAAAGAATGGCATCTAACTTTTTTCCGAATTTTTATTATGAAACTTTGTCCTATGTTACGCCTCTCCATAGATTTGATTCTTGAAATATGGAAGACTAAATACGTTTATTGCAGAATAAAAACTATAAATGCTTCCGTATAATATTGAAAAAGGATGAAGAAGCGAGATTCAGTCTTCAAGCTACAAAGGAAAAGTTTGATACCAGTTTTATATTAACTGGATTCGGTTGAAAGACTGTAGAGTTGGTTTTTTTTCTCCTTCTTTTTCTATTTTTATGCACACACTATCAAAATTTTATACTTTGAGTTGTCTTGTTTAAACCATTTTTGTCGACAGAATTGCAGTTCATATTTTTATCGATGTATTTCAGGATAACGGTCTAATAATGGTAACTGAGACTCCTTTCTTTACATTATTATTACTATTATTATTATTATTGTTAGTAGTAGTAGTAGTAGTAGTAGTAGTACAAAAACACACACACATTTATTTTAATATATAGAGGGGTACTTATCACACAACATTGTGGTTAGGTACCTAATCTAATCTAACCTAACCTCACCTTATCTAACAAAATCAAAGTTACTCCACTAGCGATTTTAAACTAGTGGGATGGCGGTATAATTACCCCCTTAGTTAGTTAGTTAGTACCCCATACGTTTGGTGTTTATTGCGATCAAGTAACCCATAAGTATAATAAAACGAACACATACACACATACACACACACACACACACACACACTTCAATAATTACATATTTAAAGTAGCATTTTCTAATTTTATAATTTTTATTTTATTTTATTTTATTTATTCACTTATTTATTTTTTACAGAAAATAAAAGCATTATTCCGACAGATATGTTACATTGATTTTGGGAATAATTTTTGTTACAATAATAATAATTTTAAAAAAATACCAAAAATATTTGTTTTATTTTTACATAACATAATTCTATTGTTGTAACATAAATTTTGTTTTACTTTTAACACTTTTAAGAAACATTAAAATGAGTCATTTTTAAATAAACAATTTTATATAATAAATTGTTTAAGATTTTAAAGCTACCAAACTACGGTATGTTTCTGGAAAATTCACAGTGACATCTTTTTGTTTCCATTACAGTATTGATTTTTGTTATTACGATGCATATGAGTCGTTGTACTAACTACGTAATATGTTAAGTTTGAAGAAAAATTTCTGAAGTACTACTTGAAACATTTTATATGCGCCTCGGTGGTGTAGTGGTTAGCGTCGCTGACTACGAATCCATCGGTCCCGGGTTCGAGACCCGACGGCAGACGGCGCGCAGCAAAACCCAGCTGTTCATCCTTCCACACAATAAAGAAAGTGGTTAGTAGGTAAATGGGTACCCTGGGTGGCCTAGTGGTTAAGACGCTGGGCTGCTGGTGGGGCGTGGTTCGGATTCCACGTTAAACTGTAGGTCTAAGGTGGAGTGAAAAGCTTGACCTTCATCAGAATGAACAATTCGGGCAGAAGCTAACCAAAGGTTATATATATATATATATATACACGTATATATATAAATAAACAATATTAATTCCACTGAGCCCTAATTAAGGTAACAAATCGTTTTGTTAATCCTGTAATAACAAAACAATTTTGTTGTAGTGAATCAAAGCTGTTGTAAAATAATAGATAAATTTTTAATGTGTGCACACACAACTGTAAAAAGAAACAACTGAACTCATTTAATTTGGGGATAAAAATTCAGCATTTTTATTGTGTTTAAATACACAGTTTTATCTTCTAACTGAAAGAGATAAAAGAAAGTACCATCAGAGTCCAGTTTTATCTCAAATGATTCACGGACTGGAAGTATTCAAGAGACATTGACTGCCATTCGCTTTCCCTCTTTGGTAATATTATTTGGTTTTACCAGAAGAACGAAAATAATTTTCTGTATTAATACAGAGTCTTTCCTACCTCCATCTATGGTTAATATATTATTTTCTCTATAAATACAGAGTCTTTCATATTTCCATCTATGGGTAATATATTAAAAACATATGTACAGTCACAGACAAAATTCTGTATGCCTTATTTTGGCATGGATAACATAGAAAGCAAATTTAACTTCAAAGGCAGAAATTTATAATACAAACAATTATTTTTTAAAAATTTCTTTACTACTGCTTAATTCCTGAAAGGATAATGAAGAAAAACATAAGTAATCCATTCATTTCTGCATATTCAAAAGGCAATTAAAAAGAGTATCATCAGAGCATACAGTAAAGTGGGGGAATTTATGATGAAACGAACTACTCTTAATAAATTAACATTACTACTACTACGAGTAGTAGTAGTAGTAGTAGTAGTAGTAGTAGTATCCTTGGTGAAGTGTCAAAATTTTTAGTTTGTAGATATTGAGACTTCTTGTTTTTCCTCCTTTCTGTTCTCCTGTTTTAGATTTACTAACATTTCGTTCATAAACTATAAATATCTTCAGAGTTTCATCATTAGTGATTCGCTCTGGAGCGAAACGACACCTAGATATGCTGAAGGTTTCTCATAATCATTCGCAATCTCTTCTCTACGGTAGTTTTGCCTCACGTTACAACTGGCCTCGCCAAAATTTATCACCGCAAAGTTAAGAATGTTAAGCACAAAGTTTAAAGTGTCACCAATACAAGCACGTTGTTTTCTTGTGCGAATTTTCTTCAAAATTGGGAGTTGTATAATAAATAGTTGCAGTGTTAAAATCTTTAAGCTGTGGATATCAGTATTTTGTACTGTTGAGAATTTAAATTTTGTGCTTCAGTCTTAACTTTGTGGTGCTAAATTTCGATGAGGGCCAACTACCGCAGAGAAAATATTGCGGGTCTATATGAGAAACCTTCAGCATATAGGCATGGTCGACAAAAGTAAATAGACATTTGGTTTTTTTTTCCATAGTTTATTTTTGGTGGGGGTAATAAAAGTCAATAAATAATAATAGATTTCTTGAATCAGTATACTCAGAATCGTTTTGCTTTCCCCTTTGCATTATGTAAAGCTGACACACCTTTTGGTATCCCATTCATGAACTTTGCCATTTGTTCTTGAGGACAATCATCGTGGTGTCTATTTACTTTTGTCAACCCTCTGTATAATGTTGGTGTCGTTTCGCTCCAAGGTGAATCCCTAACGATGAAACTCTGAAAATGTTCATAGTATATGAACGAAACGTCTGTAAATCTAAAACAGGAGAACAAAAAGGGGGGAGGGGAAGAAGAAATATTATTATTATTATTATTATTATTATTATTATTATAGTAATTATTATCGACTTTTCAAACGCAGAGATTTCGCTTGTGCGAACTACAGCACTTGTGACTGTATGTAGCTCATGAAAAAGTTAATATGAAGTGCATTTTAAACACGTTTGTTTAAAAGTATTATATTGAGTAAGAAACAATACGTAATTAATGGAGTGACTGTGAGAAAGTTTATATATTTATTATGATGGAAAATATAATTCTCTACAAATTGATAAAAATTATACCTTAATTTGCCTGCCTTTTTTTTATTATTATTATTAATTGCGTATCCATTCTTCTGGATAAAGAATTACTCGTTGAGTCCCCTCTGATGATGATGATGATGAATAAGAAAAATTTAAGACATGTGAAGCTAATCTGAATAATGAGAGCGAAAGTTTTGGAAATCCTTTATAAACGAAACAAACAGTAAGTTCATGTCGTACTCTCCCTTCAATCGATGGGGTCTCGGGAGCTCATGCCTGCAGAAAGATTCTTAATAGATGCGTAGAGAAAATTTCAGATTGCTTCTTCCACATTCTTTACATTATGAACATTATGAATCAGTACGACATATTCAGACGTCAGTACTAGAAATTAAATTCTAAGAGTTTAAAATCGTTTGCATTTACAATTTTTTTTATATTAACGTATAGTTGGTTTGCTACTAATACTGAGCTCTTGAGCTTTTGTGTCATGTCATTAGTTAAAATAGATAATTAGTTAAAATAGTTGTTAAAATTAATTAAAATAATATATTTTGTCAAAGAATAACTTTCGACCAATCGCAGTAATTTCATGATTTTCTAAATTGACTGAAAAGCTTTTGTACGAACGGTAAACATTTATTTACGGCTATCCCCTTATCTCTTAGGCCTTAAACTCAACTCATTATATTTAAATACTTATGCACTGATACCGATCGTTGGACACTTATGGACAAGTTTTCTTTGGTGTATTTAAGTTAAATTAGGTTAGCTTATATTGATCTAAGTATAAGTATATTGACCAAAGAATATAAACTACGTTCTTTAAAAAAATTCAGTTGTATAAAACTTTTTTTCATATAAATAAATTTTATGCGACAATACTTATTAAAAATAAGCTTTTAATCATGATGTCAAATCACACTGACAAAAGACAATTTAAATACTGTACACAGTCGAAATAAAAACTGTATACTTAGCATTTTCTTCTATTAATTGCGTGACAAAATATAAAATATGGATTATTCTGCTATAATAAAGACTTATTATCGTTGGTATCCTCATATGGTCATACATTAATAATACAATTCATACCGTTTAAATGTTCACCTGGTTAAATGAACAGCCCGCGTATGTGTCCACTTTTCTGATGTCACGGTTTTTCTATTAAAATTTGGTCAGCTATGTGTACACCGTGGCCAGAAAAAGTTAGGTAAATTAAACATACTCTTTCAACTGTTTGACGCTAAAATAGCAATTTCTCGCCATTTTTTAACAATTCTCCACACAATCTCAGAGAATTTTCAGATTTACACTAGCCACTATCAACATTTTTAATTAAAATACTGTAACTATAACCAATGCTATAACAATGCTACAACCACTTTTCCAACAAGGTTTTCTCAATAAGTTGGTGGAAATAAGCACTTCTGTTCCGTAAGTGGACATTAAAATCATGATATTTCAACAAGCTAAGTGCCTTACTGGTCCGATTGTACAGTATAAGTATAGTATACCATATTTATACAATGAAACTCATTAATAGGGGAATTACCTTTTCCAACTCGAACTGGACAGTTGTTTTAATGAGTTAATATACGATGAGGAGGGGTTAGATTCTTTAAGAATAAAAAAGATGTGAAGAAGTGAAATGAGAGTGCCGAGGATGGGGGACAGAGAAGAGGGAGCTAAGAAAAAAATGCGAACGTAGGAAGAGGAAAAGATGCCCGGGCTGAACCAGATGTGTTCGGCCAGGTTTCTCTACATGAGAGCAAGCTCTCCTTGAAGGTTTGCTTACATGAAGAAATCATACTATTTAATGCATATTTGAAAATTAATGCATTCTTTTAAGCGCTTTCACTGTTCTCTTTAACATCAGACCTTTCTATATATAAAGCTTTAATAAAACCTTTTTCAGTAGAAGTCAGATTTCAGAGAATTACATTTAATTATATTATAATTTAATTTAATTATGTTATAATTATGTTTATTATATCAGTAATACATTTAATTACTTATTATTATATCAGTAATACATTTAATTACTAATTATTATATTGATGTTTTTATTAAAGGTTTGGATCGGCTATTAAAAGTCTGCGAAGTGTACTCGCAGAAACATGATATTCCTTTTAATGTTACAGAAACTAAGGTTATGCAATTCCATCCTAAACGCTGTAATCAGCCAGCTGATATTAGGTTTAAAATGAGAGGTGAAGTAATTGAGGAAGTACAAGAGTTTAATTATTTGGGTCAAACTATCACCAGCTCTTTGAGTGATGACTCAGATATAAGAAAACAATCTCGAAGCCTATGTGCTAAAGCGAATATGACTACAAGGAACTTCCGGTTCTGTACAAGTGAATCTAAAGACACTCTATTTCATACTTTCTGCAGTAATATATACGGACAGCAACTCTGGGTGAATTATAAAAATGGTTCTGACAGAACCCTAAATTTGCTATACAACAGGTCTTTTATACTCCTACATAAATTACCCACGAGATGCTCAGCTTCGCAAATGTTTGCTACCCACAATGTCCAGAGCTTCCCGGACATTGTGTCCTGCCGTTTGTCCTCTAAGTTATGGAATTCATGGTACGAAAACGTCTGTCTGGAGTTCCACTTAACTTCAACACTAATGTATTATTTTTAATTAATTGTATATATTTTTATCCTTAGTATGTGAACTGTCATTGTATTATTAATATTTGTCATATGGACAAATAAACCTTTTCATTTTCGTTTTCATTTTCATTGATATACATGTTTATAATTACATTTAAATATTTAAATATAAAACAAGCGTGAAAAAAAATTTATAATTACATGTATTCTTTGAAGAAGCATGAAACAGTGGCACATACAAAAATAAATTTGTATCAGGCTTAAATACATTGTGTATTCTATAACGTATTTCAACTAAACGTGTTAAGAATATGTTATAATCTTTAATATTAATTACATTTTTTAATATAAAACGCATTTCTTATCGTCTATTCGGTCTGGTATATAGTGATGTCATTAGCCACTTCTAGTTTGTCATGTACTCCGATAAAACCTCACCCAAAATGAACAAGATGCTATTGACCTTCTCCCTACCTATAACTTCAATTAATCTGACAAAATTTAATCCAGTATACAGAATTTCAAACTATGTTTCTACTTTCAATTTAAGTTAGAAATCAGGAATTCTTAGTTATTAAACGCTTAACTTCGTACGCAAAACGTATATATCATAGATGAAACACAACGATGCATGCTCACAGACTGGGAATTATACGCCAGTTTCATATCGACAATCGTTTCTTTAGTTGGGGATGGAAGCGAGCGTTCCCCTCCTTTGTATGTCTCGACTTGAACCGTTCTTCCTGTGATGGATTGATTGCATAACTTATGATGTAGATTATAAATTCATGGAAGAGCACGAAGTGTGTATAGCGAACTAAATGAGAAAATCCTGAAATAATTATTATAAGATCGAGGGAAAATTTGTAAGGAGTATAAAGTAAAAGGGAAATACCTAAAACGAAGCACACAGTAGATTAATCTTACGTGTCGTAGCATTTCATCCTATCATTTATTATCCATCGGATTTTTGATGAGTAACTGGGAACACAAGAAAAGTGCACGCATGGTGTGAATGTATTGTAAAATACTAACTTTCTGTTTTAGTTTCTTATTTCTTCATCTCGTATTTCAACGATGTTTTGGTTTTATTTGTCCGCAGTGGAGAAGAAAGGATTTAAATCTTTTATTTATTTTACCTTTTCTAATTTCTCCTAATGTTAGATAAGCATAAGAGTGCCCATAGCGCATATTCCTATTAGCCCATGTTGGGAGTCGAACACCGAACCATAGTGTCTTCTTCACTTTGCTTATAGGAAAATGGTGTTAAAGCCCATATCACGAAGCAGTTTGTTTCTGTTTTTTGTCGCTGAATCATGCCCAGCTTAAAACCGGGTGTAGTCACTTACATACTAATCAGAAAATGTCGGCGTTTAAAAAATGTTAAAAACTTGTCGCTGAAGAGCGGAATACGATTCAGCTATAAAAAACGGCGACAAATGGCCGTGTGATATGGGTTTTATCCACTGACCCACGGACGCTGGCTTGTATTGGTGAGCATGGAGTGTGTGTTTATCATCTCTGAACTTTTCTAGTTTCATTGCTTCGCTTCTTGAGCGCTAACCAAGGGTGGGTCTTCTAGTCCAGCGTTCCTCAACCTTTTTTGTACTGCGGACCCCTTATCAAAATCTTGATATTTTTGGGGTCCCCCTCCCCAAAAATTATTTTTTGCATTATGATTAAGTAGCATATAGACAAAATGAGGTATCCAGATTAGTATAGTTTTTTAGTCTTGATTTATACTTCAAAGGCGGAGTAAAAATGTAATTAAAATGCGTAAAACTTACCGCTTTTCTTTTTATCTAAAAAACACCATAAAAACAGGGAAGGGGCTCATTTGTACCAAAACCTCACAGTTCATGAATTGGGAACATAAGATGGTCGTAAAAAAAACAACCGAAAATGTTATCGGTGAAAATTAGCCACCACAAAAAAAGGAAAAAAAATTGTTTTACTGAATATAATCTAGTGAACTCACGGACTCCTTAAACACAACTCACGGACCTCCTGTTGAGAACCGCTGTTCTAGTCAATATTAGTTTACAATTTCTGTACGTGTGTGAAAAAAATTTAATCTAACCTAATTTTTCTATGTTAACCTAATCTACAAAGGATGTCATTAAATATCTTGATGGCTATGCACTTGGGTAACACTGCCATAGTGGTAATCTTGCACAACATACGTATGGTTTCGGTAAAAGAAAGAACATCAAAATTATAAAGGGCATAAAAAATTACTAATTGGTAGTACAGGTTTTTCTTTGGATTTTAGTCGTTCTAATGTCAATATTAAAATTTGATAAACGAAACCCAGTCATCATTACATGATTAGCAATTTTTTAGGCGTTGTAGAAATTTTATGTTTTTTGGAGAATCTTTCCTAAACGGTACAAGCACACTGCTTATTCCTGCGCTGTTTCCTTACCTCTACACTCTCTCATATATACAGTCCGTTTCATTAGGCTGAAATATAAATTTGAGATAGTATAATTTTATGATCCATTTCATTTTCCATCTACTTCAGAACATTTCCCAGCAATGTAAAGCGAAAAATATATTCTGAAAATTAATATTATACAGTATACAGATAAAAATTAATCACTGACAAAATGAATAACTTAAATAATATGAATTTCTGAACTGTATAACTTAATTTAACGACCTGTCAATTACTTCCTTATCTAAGAAAGTGCCGGCAAATTTTCTTACCCAACTGTGACTTGTCTGGTGAAGAAGAAGAAGAAGAAGAAGAAGAAGAAGAAGAAGAAGAACCGCCGTGTTACGGTATTCATTAAAGAAGTGTTATTACTTTTGCATTATTTTCGTTCCGTTGAAGAAGTTTCTATTTTTATACCACTTTTAGAGATTTCAAAAGGGGTGAATAGGCTCTCAAACACCAAAGTTTTTAAAAGCGTTTCATTTAATTGTCAGTTTCTTTCTTTTAGGTTACAATTTTTTAATTGAGGTAATGAAAAGTGGGCTATATACAGCGCTATTACAAGGGTAAATGTAAAGTTTAATTAAATTAGAACATTTCGTACACATGCGTATATAAGTATGTATGACACAGCGTATACAAAGTAAGAATTAGTGGTTGGAGGCCATAATTATCATTGAGTTTATTCTATTCCCACGAACATCTCGTATCTTTCTTTTCATTTCCTTTACGACCATTCGCCTTTGTTTCCTCTCCTCTTGAACTAAACCTTTCACAGTGTATACACACTTCAATGCAACTTATCATAATCCCTTTTTTTCTTTCTTTATGGCCTCATCTTGAGTATATCATAATACATTACATACGTCTTGAAGTTATAGCTGAAATTATGAAGGAGCTGTAACTTCTTTTCAAATCATCTTTAAGAAGACTCCTAGAAATGAACCTTCATTCAACCTCTTCTGCGCATTCAGAGTTCCTTATGAAAGTAAAGAAATGAAAAGGAACCCCCATAAATATGCCTCATAATTGGCAGACTTTTAGTGGTAGCCATGTATGATATATATACAGTGGAAGTGCATTAGTAGATAAACTCTACATTCGCTTCATAGACAATATTTCCAAATAGAAATATACTTTACATTTTTCATATATACTTACTGTATATATGACATGTTTATGCTTTAGATATTTACAACGTGCGTATCGCCATACATATTTTTTTTCTCTTTCTTTATATCGAGTAATTTTTTTAAGCACTATACACTTTAAAAGGTTTGTATTTTTTTTATTAACTAAAATAAAAGCATGAAATTTTTACTGTACCTTCTCTACACATAAGAAATGTGTCCACTAGTGCAAAACATGCGCTATGTGATGTCCTTTCAGCTCATTAACCCTTTGCAAACGAACAACAAAATTTTGCAGTACTCTGGACAGCGTATTTGTTAAAATCTGAGAAATTTCTTGTTCAGTTGATGTTTTCAGTTCTTCTATTGTATGTGGATAAAAGTCACAGATAAAAGTCACAGGGGTTTATATCTGGTGATGTTGTGGCCATGATATTCCTTTAACATAATGTGAAAAATGCTCTGTATGAATTGGTCCACAATTAACCCACCCCTTATATCTCCAGTCTAACTATAGAGTAGATCAAGTCTAGCCTAGAGGGGTCAGCCTAGAGATTCCGGAAATGGTCCAGAGCGGGCAGATAAATTGAGGGCCACAGTAGGATTCCTCACCAAACTAGGTTAGGGCAATCTACCTTTACCTTTGTTAAGCTATGAGTTGATGCTGGGTCTTAGGCCACAATGTAGGCCTAAGTTGTCTGACCCAGCTTAATTTAATGAGTCTACGTAAAACTGGGTTAAAAACACAATTAGTCACTTACTGCTAGTTATTAGAGAGTCCCTTTTTCCGTCTTTGTTTAATTGTTAAGAGCGTACTTGCTGGTGGGGATCTTTTTCGTTGTCTGTTCTTGTCCCTTCCCCAGTTCCGTCCTCTCGCCCCGTTCCTCGTTTTTGTTCTCCCTTGTTCTCCTTTTCGCGGGGCTTTTTCCACCAGCGTCGTCTTGGTTTTTTCCTCGGTTGGTTGATCGGTAATGTATATCTATTACCGAGCACGCTTTTGTCACACAGTATATAAATACTAGTGTGGAGAATAACTCTGGTGAGCAACCAATTGGTTTCATCCACCCAGTTATTGACATAAAAGGAATTTAATAATTGTTAGATTAACTACCTACCTACTCAGTGAACCATTTTCGTTACCTCCCAACTACCCACTCATCAGTTTTCCATATACTGGGGGCCCCGGGAGATAAAAATTTTGGTGTCATTGTCACCAATTTTTATGTCTGAGTGTAGACTAGCTAACTATTTGACTGTAAATGCCTGTTAATCTGATTAAGAGTGCCTATCCTCACCTTCTCATGGAGAAGGTGTAGCCTTTAATTAGAAGAGAAAATATACATCCATAGGATGAAACTGTCTATGGTCTTTACCATAAGAAAAGAAAAAGTGAAAGTTAGAAGATAAAATTACAATTCCCCAGCATCTATTTTTTGTTGTAAAAATAGTCGCGCCTTTAATGCTGTTTGTCGCTGAGGTCTTGTGTCTGTCAATGTTGTAGTAGGATGCGTTACCACTCCTACTGTCAAAGGAATAGTTACTGGAAGTTCAGTGTCTCCAGTTGTTACTGTCAGTGGAGAAGGTTCTCCAAAGTCCATTGTTTTGGGTCCAGACTCTAAAGGGTACAAAAGAGAAATGTCTCTTGTTGTGTCACCCGTTGAAGTCCTTAATTTGAGCACTCTTGTTACCCCGTCTGCCCCTGGTCTGAGTTCTAGAAACTCTAGCCAGAGGCCAGTATTGTCTTTGGAGTACTGTCATGTATGAGAACAAGGTCCCCTACCTTAATTGTGTCAGACCAATCCTTCTTAGTCATTTGTTTATGTCTCTCCCTTAGACCCATCAAGTACTCAGTTTTCCACTGTTTAATGAAATGAGCTTTAACTCTAGTTAAATGTTGTAACTTAGTCTGGAGCTCATCATGTCGTTGAGTCCAGTTTGGGTCTTCTGAAGAGTCTATATTGTAGTCCGGCAGGAGACTAACTTGTTCTCCCCGAATCAAATGATTTGGAGTTAATGGTTCCGGGTCATTAATGTTGTCACTCACATAAGTGAGTGGTCTATTGTTGATGATGTTCTCAATCTCAGCCAGGAGAGTGAGCAACTCAAATAAGTGTATCTGTTTTTTACCAATTGCTTTCTTCAAGCAATTCTTTACTGTTTGTATATTCCTCTCCCAGATAGAACCATACCAAGGAGAGGCAACCGGAATATACTTCCACTTTATGTTTGAATTTTGTATATATAATTGTGTGAGTTCATCGCTTAACAAGTCGTGGATGACTTGTTCACCAGCCTTGAAATATGTAGCATTGTCAGTCCAAACTGTCTTGGTACTGAATGTCGTGCACAGAATCTCTTAAAGACAGCAACAAAAGATTCTGCTGTAAGGTCCTCCACAACATCCAGATAAACAGCTCGTGAGGCAGCACATGTAAACAGTACAATGTACATTTTTTGTTCAGTGTCACCACCCCTACAGTCAATGCTCCTGTATAGTCAATGCCTACAGTCTCAAAGGGTCTGTTGAGAGTAACTCTCTCCTCTGGCAAAGCAGGAGGATTTGGTTTCCTATAGGGCCTAGCATGAATACGCCTACATGTGACACACTCACTCAGGACTGTTTTAACAGTGATCCTTCCCTTGGGTATCCAATAAGTTTTTCTTAATGTAGTTAGTGTCTGTGGTACCCCCATATGATATACATCATTGTGTGTTTTTCTGATGATTAATGTTGTCAAATAGCTAAATCTAGGTAAAAGGATTGGATGTTTGCTTTTGTATGACAGTTTTGATTTGTCTAATCTCCCTTTACACCTTAGAAGGCCTTCCTCATCTCTGAACAAGTTTAGATCCACAACTACTGATGGTACAGGTTCTTTTGTTTGTTTCCCATTAGTCAAGAATTCTAACTCTTTATTGTACTCTTTTTGTTGTGCATGGCCTATCCAGTACTTGGTTGCAACTTCTGTATAATTATGATTGTTTTTATTTAGCTGTTTGTTAATTGTAGTTAAACAGTTGTGAGCAAACCTCAAACAGTAGGCTGTGACCCTGACAAGTTTACTGAAATCAGAATAACGTTCATAATTAGTGATTGGTTCAACCTTTTCATTTGAAAAGATTAAATTTAATGTCAAGTTAACTTGTTCCACAGGCCATTGGTCTGTATTACAGAGCCACTTAGGTCCCATAAACCAAGTTTTGTTTGACTTCAACAACTTGTAGGATAAACCTCTGGTCAGAAAGTCTGCTGGATTTTGTTTAGTTGGAACATAGTGAAAGTTTACTTGTAGGCTTTCATTAGCTTCAGCTATTTCTTTTAGCCTATTTCTTACAAAGATATTCTTACTATTAATGCTATCATTCCGTATCCAGGCAAGACAAATCTGACTGTCAAGCCAGATGTGGATATCAGTTATGTTCACATCATGGTAAGCATCCTTAAGCAATGAAATGGTTTTAATGGCTAATGCAGCAGCCAATAGTTCCAATTGAGGTATGGTTCGGGTAGGTTTGAGAGGTGCAACTTTCCCTTTTGCATAAATTAGATGACTTTCTGTAGGACTTACAAGATACGCACAGCACCCATAAGCTTGTGTGCTTGCATCAGCAAACACATGAAGTCTCTGGGGCTTATCCCTAAACCCACAGCACCTTTGAATTTTAATGTTCTGCACTTTTGTTAAATCAGCAGCTAACTTCTTCCAAGATTTTTGATTTCATTTGTTATTGGATCATCCCACCCAACATTTGTCCTCCAAATTTCTTGGAGGAGAATCTTTGATTTTATTGTTGAAGGCAGGAATAGACCCATAGGATCAAAAATTTTGGAAGCCTCTGATAATATTTGTCTTTTAGTATTTGCTTCCTCATCAAGTTTAAAACCTTTAGTACAGATTGAATCATGACTGTTAGAAGTTGCATCCAAATACCAGTTCATACCTAAAGTTTTAACTCTGTCTGATGGCTCAGTAAGACCATTATTATCCTTTAAAATCTTTTTGTTTAAATCCTCATCATTTGAAATCCACTCTCTAAGTTCAAAGTTACCTTGTTGCATAATGTTTTGAGAGTGTTCATAGACTTCAGATAATTCAGATTTTGTTGTTGTTGAGCCTATTAGATTGTCTACGTAAAAATGTTCCTTAAGGAAGTTCAATGTTAAAGAGTTATTAAACTGGTTCAAATGATGTCCAATTGTCAATGCTAATAGGCTAGGTGAGCAATTGGCTCCAAACAACACAACATTAAATCTATAGGTTATGAACCCTTTATTCAAATCAAATGGATCCTTGAACCATAAGAACCTAAGTTGGTTCTTATCATATTCATTTTTAAGATTTATTCTCAAAAATGCCTTTGAAATGTCACTTTGTACGGCATATTTATCTAACCTGAACCTCAGTAAGATCTTCACAAGGTCAGAAATGAGATTAGGACCCTCAATCAGGCAATCATTCAAACTGTGTTTATCACTGTCTTTGAGGCTACAGTTATATACTACTCTGAGTTTTGTTGTTGGGGCATCTTGTCGATAAACCCCCCTGTGGGTTAAATAATGACAACCATCTTTTTTAAAAGGGTTATTTGTTACTTCTTCAATGAAGCCTTTCTGTAGCTGTTCTTTGAAGACATCATATATTTTAATATTATTATCTTGTTTGAGTTTTTTCATTACTTTATATAAATGTCCTTTAGCTACTTTGAGATTGTCTCTTAAAGTTGGACAATTTATTTTCCAAGGTAACTCAATAAATAACTATTGTCTTTGCACTGAATGGTGTCTTCAAATCTTTCTACCATTAACTGATCTTCTGAAGTTTGATTTGTGTCATGTATACCCACAGATTCTAGCAACCATAAAGTTTGAATTGCCTCATCCAGAGTTTCATTTGATAGTGATGAATTAATGTTCTCAGTTGATATAATATTATTCAAAGTGTTGCTATTCTTACAGGTGTTATGTAGGACTGAGTTGAGGCACATAGTATTTGTTAGTCATGAACTATTTTGGTTTAGGTCTAGGTTGTATTTGGATAGGTCACCCAAAGGGGCTATCCCTGATGGAGTCTGATAAGCTATACCATCACCTATCTCTACTATGCCCTTATGAATAAGATTAATATAATCTGCCCCTATTAACATTTCAATGTTAGCTACTGTGTTGTTTGTGATATGTCTATCAGCTATTTTGTAGTGTTTTCCCAAATGATTTATGGTTTGTTCTAGTTTGGGTATAACCAGTTTGTTTTGTCCTACTTTAGAAATAATAACTGCTTCAATTTTCTCTAATTTATTTTCTAAATGTAGTTCCAGGTCAATTGTCTTATAGCTATTTTTGTCCGAGTTATCCTTAACAAAGGATGCAATATTGAGTTTTTGTTCATTCGGGTTTGGTGTCAAACCCAATTTATTAACTACATTTTGCGAAACAAATGTTTGTTGAGAACAACAGTCTATAAGACATCTCACTGGAGTGGTGCTACCCTCACTATTCACTAAGTCCAAAGTAATAGTTTTCCCTATGGCCAAGGTAGGCCATAAGACCCTTGTAATAGTTTTCCCTATGGCCAAGGTAGGCCATAAGACCTTTATTGTTTGGCCCATGGCCAAGGTAGGCCATAAGACCTTTATTGTTTGGCCCATGGCCAAGGTAGGCCATAAGACCCTTATTGTTTGGCCCATGGCCAAGGTAGGCCATAAGACCTTTATTGTTTGGCCCATGGCCAAGGTAGGCCATAAGACCTTTTGTTTGGCCCATGGCCAAGGTAGGCCATAAGACCTTATTGTTTGGCCCATGGCCAAGGTAGGCCATAAGACCTTTATTGTTTGGCTCATGGCCACAGTAGGCCATAAGACCAAGGTTCAGTGTTTGGCCCATGGCCAAGTAGGCCATAAGACCAAGGTTCAGTGTTTGGCCCATGGCCAAGTAGGCCATAAGACCAAGGTTCAGTGTTTGGCTATGGCCACAGTAGGCCATAAGACCAAGGTTCAGTGTTTGGGCTATGGCCACAGTAGGCCATAAGACCAACATTCAGTGTTTGGGCTATGGCCAAAGTAGGCCATAAGACCCTTTTGAGTAACCCATGCAATCCTTGCTTATGTTCAGATAGGTTGAGTGTATTTGTGGCACATGTAAAGAGTACAGTGTATATATACATATATATACACACAGATTGCAAGGAATGCATGTACCTGTTGAAAAAATCTGTTGAGTGATTCTTCCTTAAAAGAAGAATTGGATGCTTGGAGTTGTATGCATTTTAAATGCTTGTTCACTAATGTTGTTTAACTGGGGATCGTAATGAAATATAGGACAAGAAGAAATTACCAGAGAAGAGAGAGCACAGACAAAACAGTCAAGTTTTAAATTTGGTTTAATCCCCCCCAAGTACTTATGTGTCACTCAGATCTAAGCTTATAAGAGAATGAGACTCCTTAAATGTAAATGTTTCCTAGTTAGGCCCTAGGTTGTAGACCTAATTAGGCTTCATTAGGTTAGGCTTAGGCTAGACCATTTACCCTAATTCTGCAATTTTTGTTAAGTAAGGTTAAGGTTTGTAAATTCCCCACACACGGACCACCAATGTGAAAAATGCTCTGTATGAATTGGTCCACAATTAACCCACCCCTTATATCTCGTCTAACTATAGAGTAGATCAAGTCTAGCCTAGAGGGGTCAGCCTAGAGATTCCGGAAATGGTCCAGAGCGGGCAGATAAATTGAGGGCCACAGTAGGATTCCTCACCAAACTAGGTTAGGGCAATCTACCTTTACCTTTGTTAAGCTATGAGTTGATGCTGGGTCTTAGGCCACAATGTAGGCCTAAGTTGTCTGACCCAGCTTAATTTAATGAGTCTACGTAAAACTGGGTTAAAAACACAATTAGTCACTTACTGCTAGTTATTAGAGAGTCCCTTTTTCCGTCTTTGTTTAATTGTTAAGAGCGTACTTGCTGGTGGGATCTTTTTCGTTGTCTGTTCTTGTCCCTTCCCCAGTTCCGTCCTCTCGCCCCGTTCCTCGTTTTTGTTCTCCCTTGTTCTCCTTTTCGCGGGGCTTTTTCCACCAGCGTCGTCTTGGTTTTTTCCTCGGTTGGTTGATCGGTAATGTATATCTATTACCGAGCACGCTCTTGTCACACAGTATATAAATACTAGTGTGGAGAATAACTCTGGTGAGCAACCAATTGGTTTCATCCACCCAGTTATTGACATAAAAGGAATTTAATAATTGTTAGATTAACTACCTACCTACTCAGTGAACCATTTTCGTTACCTCCCAACTACCCACTCATCAGTTTTCCATAATAAAAAGCAGGAAATTTATTGGATAGGACTCTTCCGTCAAAAGTATCGTGTAAGTATTGTGAGATGAAAGGACATCACACGTACACGCACAGACACACCCACACACACACCCACACCAACACACCCACACCCACACCCACACACACACACCTACACACACACCACACACACACACATATATATATATATATGAAAATTATTTCACGAAAGTAACACGTGAAAAATATTTATGATGAATAAAACCACGAAGGAAAGGAAACACAGAATGGTGCTCAAACGCTTTCGTCTAATGACATCCTCAGGAACACTGAAGTACATAAAGAGTTACAGCCTATATATAGGTTACAGAAAAAAAAAATTAATATATATATATATATATATATATATATATATATACACAATAAACGGAGAAATAAAATTATAAATTAAAGGATTGTGGGAGGAGCATACAAATTTGTAAGGAAAAACTATCGATTTTTAGCACAAGATCAAATGAATTGTTTCCAACCAATGTTATAGATAAAAAAAAAATAAAACAAATAAAAAAAAGCTACCGATTTTTAGCACAAGATCCAATGAATTGTTTCCAACCAGTTATAAAAAAAAAAATACAAATTTATACTGGAAATCTGCCCGGGTTCTAGCACTCTGCCCTTCTTGTATATAAAAATAAATTGTAAAATAAAAGTTATTAAAGTAGCATACAAGTTTACCAAAGATTTAGCGTTCTACCCTTCTTATCTAAATCTGTTCTGAAGGAATTCAAAACAACAGGATCGAGTTGAAAAAGACCTTTGCTTATGTTGAAGTTATTTGTAAGTTGGATAATGGCAGACTCAAGAATATTTCTATTAACAATGTTGCTAGAGTGAACTAAAACTGAAGCATTATTCCAATCAATACAGTGGGATAACTCTGACAAATGGACAAAAAGGGCACTGGACGACTGTCCTGTTCTAACGGAATATTGATGCTGTTTTATAGGTGTGTGCAAATCCTTTCCCGTCTGACCTATGTAAAAGGAATCACATTGTTTACAACTAATTTTATAGATAATGCCTGAATTATTGGTAGGGCTATTTTTTACTATGATATTTTTCACAATATTGTTATATGAAAATACTACATTAATATCCAAAAGTTTAAGTACATTAGCAATGCCCAAAAAGCCCGGGAAAAATGGAAGTACTAAAATATTTTTTGACAAAGTACGAGTGTTATTATTGACACGATAGAAAGTTCGTTTTGCCATGTTGAGACAAGATTCCATAAACGCAGATCTATAACATTGGTTGGAAACAATTCATTTGATCTTGTGCTAAAAATCGATAGTTTTTCCTTACAAATTTGTATGCTCCTCCCACAATCCTTTAATTTTTAATTTTATGTCTCCGTTTATTGTATATATATATATTTTTTTTTTTTTCTGTAACCTATATATAGGCTGTAACTCTTTATGTACTTCAGTGTTCCTGAGGATGTCATTAGACGAAAGCGCTTGAGCACCATTCTGTGTTTCCTTTCCTTCGTGGTTTTATTCATCATATATATATACATATACATATATATATATATATACCGCGTAGCCCAATAAAAATGGCACCAATTTTGAGAAGTGATATCTCAATAACCATTGCAGCTAGGGACTTAAAAAAACAACCAAATGAAAGATAATTCTTTTCTCTTTAAATACTTATTCTATGGCTTGATGGTTATAAGCCCATATAATGCCCAAAATTGGCTTCCAAAACAAATATACAAAAAAAAGTTGCGCATTTATATTTATTCCTTGATCCTAATTTTAAATGAAATTTTTCTATTCCAGACCCCTCAAGATGGGATTGAGAGAATCTGATAAGAACATTATACAAGCACTACGTGAAGAAAAAGGATATTCATTAAACATAATCCTTTACGAATTTCCAAATAGAAATTGGAAAAAAAGAACTGTGGCACATTTTTTACAAAAACTTAAAGAAACCGGCAGCAGTCAACGGCGTCCGGGAAGTGGTCGACCAGAAACTATTAGAACGCCAGAAAACATTGAAAAAGTAAATGAAATGGTTTTAAGTCAAGAGGAACAACCGGGAACAAGTAAAAGTGAACGTGAAGTTGCGAAAGAAACCGGGATTTCACGTTCATCAGTACAGCGAATAATTCGCTGTACTGATGAACGTGAAATCCCGGTTTCTTTCGCAACTTCACGTTCACTTTTACTTGTTCCCGGTTGTTCCTCTTGACTTAAAACCATTTCATTTACTTTTTCAATGTTTTCTGGCGTTCTAATAGTTTCTGGTCGACCACTTCCCAGACGCCATTGACTGCTCCCGGTTTCTTTAAGTTTTTGTAAAAAATGTGCCACAGTTCTTTTTTTCCAATTTCTATTTGGAAATTCATAAAGGATTCTGTTTAATGAATATCCTTTTTCTTTACGTAGTGCTTGTATAATGTTCTTATCAGATTCTCTCAATCCCATCTTGAGGGGTCTGGAATAGAAAAATTTCATTTAAAATTAGGATCAAGGAATAAATATAAATGCGCAACTTTTTTTTTAATATTTGTTTTGGAAGCCAATTTCGGGCATTATATTGGCTTATAACCATCAAGCCATAGAATAAGTATTTAAAGAGAAAAGAATTATCTTTCATTTGGTTGTTTTTTTAAGTCCATAGCTGCAATGGTTATTGAGATATCACTTCTCAAATTTGGTGCCATTTTTTTTGGGCCACCCGATATATATGTGTGTGTGTGATGTACACCCACAAGAAAAATAAAAAGCGATTTCAAAGCATTTCATATGTATTCAGCAATACACCTCGTCAGGGAATGAAAGGAAAAGGCAAAAAGACGAAAATATATGTATCTCTGTATCTCGTCGACAAGTTAGTTAGGAGGGATTAGCAAACAATTAACAAATAATGGAAAAAGGTAAAAAATACTTTAACGAGAAGTGGTCCAATTTATACGCTTTCGAACTGTTACTGAAATTGTTTTTAAAGTATATGAGTGCACATTCCAGAATGTTCTTTTCGGTTGTCTTTATTTTTAACAAGAATTTTAGAACCTTCCCAATTAATAATACAGGATGTCTACAAAATCCTGTTCCAGTTTTAAAATTTTATTACAACAAAACCAAAAGAGAGAGAATAACGCATTTTTTTGCATTTTGTTGCTTAACTAATGAAAATTTTTTCTGAGTGTCAAGTTGCTATTGATAGAAGCTTGAACGAAAATGGCGACTACACGTTGATTACACATTGAGAAAGCTCACTGTGTAATCTGGTCTGCAAAGGTTGGACGATTTGTACTTTATACGCGTAAAGATGCAATCTCTCGTGTATTGTTGATCTTGGTACCTGCAGTTCACTTGAGGCACCACGAATAAACTTTCTAGGGCTGCGTTGAAACGTCTCTTGGACGAGTCTTGGCGAGTCAATCACACTTCCTGTCTCCCGAAACTTGCAAAACCACCTCCTAATGCTGGGTTTGGAGGGAGAATCCTTGCCATATTTACGGTGATAATTCCGTTGAACAGTTGTCACTGATTTCGACTCTGCAAACCGCATGTCACCATTTTCGTTCAAGCTTCTATCAATAGCAACTTGACACTCAGATTTCAACCTGTAAGTCAAGTAAAAAACTCCATTAGTTAGGCAATAAAATGCAAAAAAACTGCATTATTGTATTTCTTTTGGTTTTGTTGTATTAGAATTTTATAACCGGAACAGAACTTTGTGGACACCCTGTATGATTATATCTACACATACGGTTAAACAATGCATTATAATTATTTGCCGTCCTACACGCATATTTATGCTGTTTTACTCTGACATAAAAAATTTTCCCAGTTTGACCTATATTCAGAAAACAAAACAAAAAACCTTAATTCAGAAAAAGAAAAAATGTTACATACATTTTTACAATACTTTTAAAGTTTTCTGTGCAATTTAGATATTCACAATATTCTTATCTGAATATGCCGTTCGGCAAAGTTAATGGGATTCAGTTTATTTATTACATAAGAGAAGTGAAAATTGCAAGTAATAGTAATAGCAAATAATAATAATAGCCAAAAGGTAAAAATTAATAAAAGTAATGTCTAATTATTTTACACAATTTTCAATAAAATGTTGTGAATTTTTTATTTTTTATTTAATTTTCCTTATTTATAAATATTTTTCAATATAATGACTGACTTCGGTTTCTTTGTAGCGTCCCGAGCCGAAACACAAGGAGCGGTGGCCGACGTTTTGAATGAAAGGAAAGGAGAGTTTCGGAATGACGGCAATTTTCACTATTTACTGATAATAATAAGAGAGGAAAGCGAGTATGAATACATGCTTTGACAATATATCGTGGTGAGAAAACTAAGTAATTATATAAATATAAATTACAAATTACATTTTAATATAAACGCGTCCTCTTTTAAGGAATCCGAAACGAAATTGTCTCAACGGGGCATTTTTAAATTTCTTAGACCTGCAATTGGTCGCTTTCCCTCCTTGACAACACCGACGGTTATAATTTTGTTCCGTTTAAAGTAATTATTATCAACTTTATACCAACATTAAATACGTTTGATTTAAAATAATCATGAATAATAATCATCACCAAATTTCAGATTAAATTCAACACATGACAAAAATGATCAAATGTATATTTTTAGTAGAAAATAAAGTATGTTTAATAAAAAAATATAATAATTGAGGATAAATTATGAAATTAAAAGTGGTGGATAAAATTAGCATATTTAAGATAGTTAAATATAAAATGTGAACTTAATTACTTTGGTAATAATGGCAGTAGTGACTAGTGATTTGCGAAACGCATTTAACGATGAGGCCGACCTAATATTCTTAGGAATTGTATTCCATACAGGTCCATACAGGAGCAGGCCATCTGCTCCATTGAAAGCGAGTACATTTCCCGCAGTTTCTATTGTAAAGTTACTGTAGATTTGTGTATAAAATTACTTGGCAGTCTGGTTTTATAACGATGGTGTATTTGATGGAGGGTGACTGCTCTTTGAATGGGGGATGTATGTTGAATTTATTGATAACTTTGAACATATTGACAGAAACATTGAATTTGTAAAGGTCATTTAGTTTTAAAATATTTAGTTCTTTAAACATTGGTGAAGTGTGACGTTGCCTGTTGTCATTATTTGAGACAGTTCGCAAAAATATAGAGGCTGTTTTATATATTTCTTGGAGCTAATTTTTATTTGACAGTTTGTATTAACATGTTTTATGGTAATGATCATATAAGATAATTTTTTCAGGTTCAATAAAAGTTTATTAGCACACATCCATTTCGGGGCCGTTCAAAAATTACATAACGCTAGTTTTGCTAAAACTTGACACCCCCAACCCCTTATAACGTTCTGTAACGTTAGACCAGGCACCCTCTATTAGGGGTTACATAACATCTTAGTAGGTGTCTAGTCTAGCGTTACGGAACGTTATAAGGGGGTTCCGTAAAACCCCCTTATAGCTTGCTAAAACTTGACACCCCCACTCCCACAAGGGGGTGGGGGTGTCAAGTTTTAGCAAAAATAGCGTTACGTAATTTTTTAATGGCCTCTTATACACATTTTCCAATTGTCTGCTCGTTTCATTAATCAGAAAGTCTGCGTTATGATGGGAAGAAGTAAGTGTGGCATCATCTGCGTATTGTACATAATTTAATGTGGTTAATAGATGAAAATAGTTGACGTGAATTAGAAATAGTAATGGGCCAAGAATGTGGGACTCCAATTGTTAGTATCGCCTTGACGGATAAATTATATTTTAATCTGATGTACTGATGACGATTTGACAGATATGATTTAAACCAGTCGAGGATATTTCTTCTTATTCCATATACGAGTATGTGAAGTTTACTCAATAAGATTTCATGGGAAAGTGTATAAAATGCTTTTGACAAGTCTAGGAAGATCAAGGCAGTGTTTTTTTTTGCTGTTTAAGTTCTGAAACACATTTTCTAATAGCATGCCTATGGCATCGTCCGTTGTATGTTCCCCTCTAAACCCAAATTGTGTTTTAGTTGAAATATCATATTGAATTAGGTATTTAGGAAGTTTATTGGATATGCTAATTGGATAATTGGATAATTAGAATGTCAGGGAGTATACTTAGTGTTTCTGAGTCATTCATTACCTTTCATCGGATACTAATTTGTATATTTTTTCTGGGTTTGCATTGATGTCAAAATATTTATTTTTTAGATTATTTATTGGTAGAGAGATATCGTATGGTGAGATTGGATCAAAGAAAAATGAGTTTGGATTTGGCTGTGGCATGTAGTGTCGGTAGGAAGTGTATTTGGGATCGAGGCTGCAGTATTGAAGCCGATATTTGCAGAGAAATTGTTTAATGAATTGACTGTCTTTGGGGTCACTAAGAATTTCCGCCTTGTGTGAGAGAGGACAAAGGACTTCTTTTAACGTTCTTTATGTTAATTAACTCTATCAGAGTGTTCCATAGCCATTTTGGATTGGATTTTTGTTCATCACTTTTTGAACAATAATTATTTGTTTTTGCTCTTTTAATGACTGCATTCCAGTAATTTTTGTACGTCTGTTCGGTAATAATATCAGTTTTCCATAGTTTAAAGAGAATATGCTTGCGTTTAATGCTCACAATGAGTGTTGGTGTGATCCATTGGTTGTTATATTTAGTTTTAGATATTACTTTTGATTTAAGAGGAAAGTTTATGTTGAGTATATCCATTAGTGTGTCTGAGAATGCTGGAAATTTTGTTTCAATGTCATGGTTACTTTCAGTTATTCTAGTCCAGTCAAAAGCTGTTATTTCCCTCAGGAACTTCTTCAATTTCTTACTATAGCTGTAAGCTCTATAGTCAATTTTCATGGTTTCCTTTGCAGAGAAATGGGTGATTAGCATGTTGTACGTAGGCAGGTGGTCTGTGATATTTAATATAATAATTATACCCAAGATGCAGTTAAGCGTGGACTGCAGCCAGATCTGATCTATCAGAGTCGAATTTCTAATGTCATTGTGAAGTGTAGTTGGCTTTGTAATAGTTAATTTAAAAACAATTTCAGTCATGATGTTGTGAAGCAATAAATCAATATCAATGAAGAATCAAAATATGTACGCCGATTAATCACTCCCCACGGAAATCAAAGGTAACAGTATCATAGGTCCCAGGTAACTGATATCGCTTCTTGTAGGTATTGCAACATACCTTAGTCCCTCTAAGCTCTTTAAAGCCGCCTAGTTTCTGGGCACGAAAGTTATGCGTTTCCACAACCAGATAAGGAGACACAGCATCGTCACTATCTCCTGGATCCTCTAGGTACACCAGGTCTTTAAGTGAGGTGATGTTGATGAT
This sequence comes from Bathynomus jamesi, assembly GCA_023014485.1. Lineage (NCBI taxonomy): Eukaryota > Metazoa > Arthropoda > Malacostraca > Isopoda > Cirolanidae > Bathynomus > Bathynomus jamesi. Next base: position 287,908 of record JAJOZX010001186.1, on the reverse strand, counting down.
TTGACCGTTGCGTTTAAAGTGACCCCCCTTCACTTTCACGATATACTTGAATTCTTCCATATTTGTCACAAGTATTCTGTAAGTTTTTGGTACGGTTGAGAGAAATAGATCCGCGTAAGCATTGTCCCCATATTTTCCTTGATCTCGTCAGTGTGTTCACCGAGGAACTCACCTATAGGAGGCATATATATGTTCACCCTCCGCCGTAAATGCCACACTGACTGTCGGTATTGAGGTAGAGGACCCGTCGACCCAGAGATTGCATTTTCCCTCAAAGCTTGATGCGTCCGTAAACCGTTGTCAAACTAGCCAAAGTGATGTTTGTGACGCGGAATGTGTCTGTAACTAACTCGGTTCTCTTGTAACGAATTATGTACAGTTGCGCCCATTATTATTCATAGGACAGGACACAATTGAGAACATAGCGACACCTGGCATATATTTGTTGTATGTACTACAAACGGTTGTAACATTTCATGAATGAATCTGGGTGAGTGAGCGCTGTTTGGTTGGTTGACTTATTGCTAAATGTCTTTAGAACATAATTATTTCCATTCATCATTCTGGTTTACATTTACATATTAGAATTGTCAACTGAACGATAGATGAACGAAAATATCCACTAGTCCATACCATACGTCATTGTTTTCTAACGGGGTCAGCGAAAAAACATTAAGGATTCTGATATGTTGTGTAATAAATATTAACATAACACACTGAAGCCCAGTAGTTCAGAATACATAGACGGAACTGAGTTAGAATGGAAATAAAGGGATATTTTGTAACAAGCAGTGAATAAGATATTATATTTGTTCGTAACGATATGTAATTGGTTTATTACATAGTTTTCCATCATTTTGCTTAAAAAGGTTGAAAAACACTACCATAGATATATGCGAGACTTTGTAAGTATGTGATGGTCTGTGTAGCACAGCGGGTCCCAAAGTGGGGGGTAATTACGCACAAGGGGGTAATTTTGACATTTCCTCGGGGTAAAAAGCAATTCCTGAAAATTGTTTTTTAGTGTTCGTTTTGTGAAAAAATTGTGTTTTCGAGTTAGACCGTTCAATTGCTTAGGTTGTGGTCGCAGTGTTACAAAAGACGAACGGCCACACCACGAGGAGAATTATAGAGACTTTCAAAGACTGACATGGTGTGTTCATAGTAGCGCGTTGGCTAAAGAAAAGCTAAAAATTGAATTTCTACCTACAGAGCCAAATTTCATCTAGATTCTGTGTAGGCACTGTATGTCAAATCCACAATCAATATCCTTATGAAGGACATTAAATGAATTAGTACATATTTAGTACGCAGCCATGCTATCTAAGAAAGAGGCAATTTACTTATTACGCCCTGAAAAGCAGTGACTCACCTGAACTGAAAGCAGAATTTCTGAAAATGCAGCAAGATCTTATTCTGAAGTTTGAGTTTGCAGAGAAAAAATCGAGACATTTTGGGCAAAAGTGAATGGGGAGTATCCTTTGCTTGCTGAAGAGGCAAAGAAAGTGCTGGTGCCTTTTGCGGCAAGTTATCGTTGTGAGGCAATCTTTTCAATAATGATGGTCATAAAGAACAAACTGCGAAATCGGCTAAACAATGAAGGCGATTTACGCTGAGCCTGCAGCGAAATTGAATCCAGAATTATGGTGTAAATTCAGCACAAACGTTTGCATCTCTCGCACTAGACTGGCAGTTGGTGGTGACGCGTTTTGCTTGCTTCCTATTTAATGTTGTAGCCATTCTTTGACCAATATCATATGTGTTTAACTTATACATAAGGCACTGTATATATAGAAATATACGAGTATTATGTTCATAAAATATGAATAATTATTCTCATGCTCAGTAAAATGAAGTTTCCTGTGCTTTTTGCAAGGGGCTTAATTTCCATTTTCCAAAATAAGTTTGGGAACCGCTGGTGTAGCAGCTTAATGACCATTTTTTTTAAATTGTTTCCACATTCCAACAATTCCACCGACTTTTAGCATATCACGTGACACCACATGACGTCATGACAGAGGTCTTAACAGGTATAGTGACTGAGAATAAGCCCTACACTATTCCTGAATCTCATCGAAGCAACTATGCAGAATGGATTATAATTATCATCACCAGAAAATTGCTGAAAGGGGAAGAATCATCGGCATGAAGGAGAGCGGGCTGTCTCCAACTCAAATTGCAAAAGAATTTGGAGTTTCTAGGAACACTGTTTATATATGGTTGAAGAGATGGAAAGAGGAAAGGAATCTACGAGATCACCGCAGGACGGGGAAACTTCGACTGACAACTGCTGCGGATGATCGGAGGTTCTGCGATGTTGCTGAAGCCCATCCTTTTACCAATGCTGTTGCCATAAGGGGATAATTACAGCTTGATGTTTCGGCAAGGACAGTAAGGCGACGGCTACATGAAGCTGGGTTGCACCATCGCATTCCGGCTATCAAGGAGAAGTTAAATCAGCAACATCGAGAAAATAGACTTCAATTTGTTCAGCAACATGTTCACAAAGGACTTGACCTTTGGAGCCGAGTGATATTTACTAACGAAAAACCTTTTCCTTCACATCCCATGGCCATCTTCATTGTTGGAGGAGGAATAATACTCGATATATTCAAGAGCACATCTATGAGGAAGCACGTAGTGGTCATGTCACATGTAACATGTAGGGATGGATTCATCTGTATAGTGTAGGAGAGTTCACCAAAATAGAAGGGAGGTAGAGAATCGCAAATGAGTCGGGTGATATACGAGTAAATATTTCTAAAAGTTTGGAATTCGAAGTTCTTCTCCTATCTTCCTTTAACTCTTTCCAGACTCCTGTGCAGTAATAACAAACTTCTTAAGATCTGTAGGCAGCGCTTTACCACGATGAACCATTGCTTATTAATGGCTTGTACAGTCACCCGTCTTCCATAAAGATTCACAGAGTATATTTTAGCATTCAGAATTGCCAACAGTCATTAATCAATAAACATCAAACTACTAATAAAAATTTAAAATTCTTCAAGCCTAAGGTGGACACACAAAGTGTTTAATAATGTTGTAAACAAATGTACGAAATCTTTTGCACTTTAACATTTTTCATGAAATTCTTTGATGTTTTACGTTATATGTTGGAGTAAAATTAATATTTTTATTTAAATTTTTCCAAACCAACGGTGAACTTTTCACAACTATTCTATGCGTGGTACAAAAGATAAGGACGAATATAAATTAAATATTTCTCTGTACTAATACCAATTAATCTCAACTGTATATATATATATATATATATATATATATATATATTAGTGATGTAGGTCACATCCGCATCCGCATCCGCGGAACATCCGCACATTTTCTCGCATCCGCATCCGCGTCCGCATCCGCACTTTGGACTGCGGATGTCGTGCGGATGTGGACCGTTGAGATAAAACGTCATTAATAAGCGGAAATTATCAAATTCTACTATATTAATAGAACTAGTTCATTGTGCGCAAAAGTGATGCAAGCGACAAGACGAGAGGCTGTTCTTGTATGAAGTTACTCTCTTGCAACCTACTTAGATCCACGTTACAAAGCTAAGTTATTTTCACCTAGTACATTAGAACGAGTTAAATCATCACTTGTCAAAGCAGTTGAAGAGCTTCAATCTCTTGAATCTGTCGCTTCGCCACCCACCAAAAGAATAAAAGTTTCAGTGACAGAACCAACACCTTCAACAAGCAAATCTATCACAGAATCTGTCTCTCAGTTTCTTGAGTCAAGCAGCAATGACGAGACCTACGCGATGTCAAAAGATGTAGTGAAAATGATCGAGAGCTATCACCAAGAAAAACGCCTGGCTGCATGTGACAATCCTATTAGTTGGTGGAAAAATACGCAGAATATCTATCCATACTTGAGTAAACTTGCAAGGAAACATTTAGCCTGTCCTCCAACAAACGTACCAAGCGAGAGATTATTTAGCAGTGCTGGATTAATATATGATGAAAAGAGAAACAGACTGGCAGCAGAAAAGGCAGAAAAATTAATGTTCCTTAAGCATAACCTTCCTATAATTAAGTTTGAACATTAAACGATGAACATCTTAGTTTACTTTATTTTAATTACTCATTTATAAATATGCCTAATAAAACTTTAAACTTAATATAAATAGTTATCAAGCTAATTAAAGATCTCTTTCTATAAGGGTGGAGGTTGGGGAAAGAGGTCGGTGGGGGTGCATTTGAGTTGGGTTCACGTCCCGCATCCTGGTAACACAATTATGGTTTCTAATTGTGGCTGAAACTCAACAAAATATAACGAATTTATTTGCAGACGAATTCACTAATTGATTTCTATATTAGTTAGATGCTTTATATTATTTTATATGTTCAGAGAAAAGTTCAGCAATTATTGTACAATTAATCAATTATACTACATTATAGCTACAGCTCTCTCTATATAATAACTTATTATATACGTTAAACACAACAAATCTCGAATATATCCTAAAAAATAACGAAAATGTAGACATCCGCATCCGCATCCGCGGATGTTGAAATCAAACATCCGCATCCGCATCCGCGGATGCGAAAAAAATGACATCCGCTACATCACTAATATATATATATATATATATCAGGAGAAGAATTGCATAAGAGATAGGTTAGGTTAGGTTATTTTTATTTTCATTAATTTATTTTCCAGTTTAGATTAGATTAGGTTCTATACTTTACAGGTTAGGTTACTATCAACGAAAAGTTTTTATTTTGAAGCTAATATTCTCCATATTCACCATATTCAAGCTAATTTTCACCATATTTCACCATGCCCCAATTAACCCCTCTCCCTAAATGCATCCCACATACCCCAATCACCTCCCCCCTCCCTCTCCATTTTTGTTAGCATACTACTCATGTTGATGTGTTTCAGCGCTGGATAGACAGTGGTGCAACGATAGCCTGCCCACCTGGTTCACCCAACTTAATCCCTTTGGATTTTTATTTATGGAGATAATTCAAAACATTTGTGTTTCGTGACAAACCAAGAGATCTGGCAGAGCTCCGTCAAAGAATCAGGTATTATTGGATCCAGCTTGCTAATGCTTTAATGGAGTTCGAGCGTCGAATATGCACTACAGTGATGAATGAAGGTCATGTGAATGTTCTAAACTTGAACAGTTTCAATATTTAAACAACCATATATGCATTGTACTCGTATATATAACATTTTGAATAACAAAAATTTTGGCCAATTATTTTTTAATAACCTTATATTTTGGACACCCTGTATATATATATATATATATATATATATATTATATATAATAATAATAATATATATATATATATATATGTTACGCGTGATCGCTGAAATTGCGCATTTCATGAAAAACGCAATATTTTGCGTTTTTCATGAAGCCAATTTCATGAAATGAGCAAAAGTAATGCATTTTTCATGAAATACGCAATTTTGGTGTGCGTTTTTCATGAAATCGGTAAAGGATGAAATGACAGTTATGTAACCAATTTCAGTTTGCGTTTTTCATGAAATCGGCAAAGAATGAAATAACAGAACAAAGTTTGTTTCATACAGAAACAAAAGTGTTGTTCTTAAGCTAATCTGATGCATTTTTACAGGTATGACGAGGGTGGCATGAACTGTTACATAGGTTTCCAGCTTTTAGGCAGGAACACCTGAATGCCCGGTTAAGTTAATTGAATACCTGGGTAGGTTAATTAAATGCCCGGTTAGGTTAATTGTACGTCCTTGACGATTTGTTTGGTTAAGTCGTGATATTTTCGTTAAAACTATAAACGAAAATATCACGACTTAACCTAACCACTAGTCAAGGGCGTACAGTTGATCTAACCGGGCATTCAATAATTTTACCGCAGGTTTCAATATATATATGTTACGCGTGATCGGTGAAATTGCGGATTTCATGAAAAACGCAATATTCTGCGTTTTTCATGAAATGTGCAGGGCGTATAAAATAAACTTTGTTCTGGTTTGCTGTAAAAATGCATCTTATTAGCTCATTCTTTGCCGATTTCATGAAAAACGCAAACTGAAATTGGTCACGTAACTGTCATTTCATTCTTTGCCGATTTCATGAAAAACGCGCACCAAAAATGCGTATTTCATGAAAAATGCATTACTTTTGCTCTTCTTTGGAGCAGGTCGAAAGTGTGTGACCATGTTTAAAGCGCGATTACAGCTGAACAACTGAGTGTCAACGTCTCAATCCCATGAAGCAGCAGCCTGTACGCTCAGTGACCGCAGCACCGCCAACGGTCAGCAGTGTAGACAATTCTGGAAAAAAAGACTGACAAATTGCGTATACTTTTTGACTTACCCTCGTAAATATTTCAAAAAGTTTGGAATTCGAAGTTCTTCTCCTATCTTCCTTTAACTCTTTCCAGACTCCTGTGCAGTAATAACAAACTTCTTAATTGCGCATTTCATGAAAAATGCAAAATATTCCGTTTTTCATGAAATGCGCAATTTCACCGATCACGCGTAACATATATATATATATATATATATATATATATATATATATATTAATGTAAAGAGCGACGCTTGCCGGTCAGATATGATAACCACTACACCAAGGTCTTCGATTAATCAAAACTCATAATTCTCTTACGTATGAGCGGAATCGAATGCCCTATTGAGGGGGCACCTTCTCATGCCGTATACACACACACTTTAACTGCAAACGACACGCAGTATAATTTATGTAAAGAATGACGCTTGTTTAGAAAAGTGTCTGCACAAGAAGAGGCCGGCAATCGGATGATCCCGGGTTCGATTCCAGGGAGGTGCCTCATTTTTCATTGCTCGTTTTCTCTTCTCTTCTTGTGCGGACACTCTTCTAAACAAGCGTCGTTCTTTACATTAATTATACTGTGTGTCGTTTGCAGTTAAAATGTGTGTATTATATATCGAAATCGCCAAATTCCTCTTATATTTTTGTCGGTGGTCACAAAAGTTACATTAGCTCCTACATGTGATGACTTTTTTTTTTAATTTTTTATTAATTACACGTGTGCTAAGGTAGAGAGAGATTCCAGTAAAAAGTTTTGAGAATGCGCTTTTTGCTGTACAAAATGAATACTTTTTCGAATTTTACTTGTTTTATAATTTTAATTAAAAATATCGAAATCAAATTACTACTACTTCATGATGCTACCTCAGGATTTTACACATCCAGTGTTTCATTTTATTTTAGGTTAGGCTAACCTATCTTAACCTGAAACATCTACAACCAGGTAGTAGCTACTTTCCGTGTAAGAGAAAAGTGATACAAAAGATATTACCAAATAGGAGCAAACGTAACGTTTATATACTAGTATATATATATATATATATATATATATATATATATATATATATATAATATAATATATATATATATATATATATATATATATATATAGGAGTGAAAATCTAATGTTTATGTAGGATTCATAAAAAATGTACTTTTATAGAGTAAATACAGTATATATAGTTCCATGATGCAAGGTTAATGAACCTATAATTTAATTACCTCTCTATTAACAGTCACAAATAACAACAAATTAGGTACAACAATAATAAAAGGTTATATACAAACAAAAGATTTGCAAGCGCTTCGGAGTTGGCGTCGAATTGATGATGAGGTGATTACAGCGGAGATGGAAGCAGTTGGCGTCGGTTGAAAAGGTTGGACGACGGATGAAGTGGTTGCAGGCTTGCAGCAACGATAAAGTTCTTGTTCAAAAATGAGAATCGAAGGTCCATTAATTCGAACGTTGAGTAAGGCGAAGGTCGGACGAACGAGGTCGAGCGAGGTTGAGGAATCGCAGTCGAGTTGAAGTTGAGCAAATCGGAGTCGAGTGAGCGAAGCAGAGCTCAGGTCCTGCGACGAAAGTCGGAAAGCGAAACTGAGCGAACTGAACTGAACTCACGCTTTTATAACTGCTCCTTGGTAACGTGGAAATTTCCCTCGGTTTCAGAGGAATCTTCTTGAAGTCTGCATCTTTGATGCGTGCTTGCGGCCATGTGTTCGGATTTCACCACCTTGTTTGCTCCTTCTGGACCTGCGATAAAATATCGACGAAGAAAGGAACTTCTAGGATGTCACTACACACACACACACACACACACACACACACACACACAGATATACAGGATGTTTCAGGAGGAAAGGTCAATACTTCTGGAGGTGATAGTATCGGTCCTTGTGAGGAAAAAAGTTCATATGAACATGTGTCTAATTCTGAATGGTTACGGAGATAGAGCTGTTTGAATTTGATGTCCGCGCAGCTCTTCCTCCCCCTTCCCTCCCTTATAACCTTGAACTATGTAAGCTGTAATGTCAGCATGTAACATAAGCCAATCGACAGCTGACTGTTGTGAGTGACATTGTTTGGTGTTTGAAGCAGTGTTAAGAATGCCACACACCTTCACACATGCCGAATATGCAGATATGGTGTGTGTCTACAGTTTTTGCGATGGAAGTGCAACAGCTTCTGTTGCAGAATACCGTCGACGGTTTCCGAACCGCAGAATTCCGGATTGAAGAGTGTTTACCAGGGTTTTCAGCACATTGCGTGAGATTGGTACACTTCCCAGCGCTCATGTTTCATCTGAACGTGAAGGTCAACAAGATGTGGATGAAGTGAAAAACATTCTTCAGTTGGTAGAGCGTAGTCCTGCTACTAGCTCACGAAGAATTTCTACACGTCTCGGTGTACCACACACAAGAGTATGGCGAACATTACGTGAGGAAGGTTTGCATCCATATCATGTACAGCGTGTACAACACCTTCAACCAGGAGACGCTGCCATGCGACCGGAATTTTGTCATTGGGTAAGTGCTAATCGCTGAATGCTTCGATTAATACTGTTCACCGATGAAGCTACTTTCACCCGTGACGGTATCAATAACGCTAGTAACTTTCATCGTGGTCAGACGAAAATCCAAATGCCACTGTGGAAACAAATTTTCAACATCGCTTCTCTGCCAATGTTTGGTGCGGTATCATCGATGATCAGCTGATTGGCCTTGTTACTTTAGAGAATCGTCTTACAGGACAAAGTTACCTAGAATTTCTGCAAAATGAATTGCCAGGACTATTGGAGGATGTTCCTTTGGTTACACGCGCTGGTATGTATTTTCAGCATAACGGAGCTCCTCCACATTTTACCCGTCTGGTGATGCAATACCTAAATCAAACTTTTCCTGGTCGATGGATCGGCCGCGGTGATCCCATTCAATGGCAACCAAGGTCTCCAGACCTCTCTCCGTTAGATTATTGTTTGTGGGGGTGGATGAAAAGTCAAGTTCACAAAAGAAAAGTGGATACACGAGACGAATTGCTCGCGCGCATTTTGGATGCTGCTGCCCGCATAAAGGAACGTCAAGATCAACTCAGACGAACAACACGCGATCTTCGCACACGAGTTGCAAAGTGCATTGAGGTTGACGGTGGGATTTTCGAAAACGTATTGTAAACTGTAACAAATTTGTCATTTCGGTATCTGATACCATTCAAAATGCCAATGTTTAAACATTAAATGTTAGAAACAGTAATTGGTTTCTCTTTCTTGTTTACCATTAACAATGCTTTTGTATTTGTAGAATCAAACAGCTCTATCTCCGTAACCATTCAGAATTAGACACATGTTCATATAAACTTTTTTTCTCCCAATGACCGATACTATAACCTTCCGAAGTTTTGACCTTTCCTCCTGAAACACCCTGTGTGTGTATATATATATATAACCTTTGTCAACCTTGTCACGCCACCTTAGACCTACAGTTTAACGTGGAATCCGAACAACGCCCCACCAGCAGCCCGGCGTTTTAACCACTGGCTACCCAGGGTACCCATTTATCTACCAACAAACTTTTTTTTATCGTGCGGAAGGATACACAGCTGGGTTTTGCTGCGCGCCGCCTGCCATCACCGGGTCTCAATCCCGGGCCCGATGGTTTCGTAGTCAGCGACGCTAACCACTACACCACCTAAGCGCATATATATACAGGGCGTCCCAAAAAAATGTATACACACTTTAACAGCTGATAGCTCAATTGATGTTTCTTTCTTTCCAAGTTAAACCCATTAGAATTAATAATGGCAGGCAGACTAAGCTTTGAACAAAGGAAATTCATTCTAAAATGCTACTGGAAGTGTGAAAACGCAGTTGAAGTGCAAAGACAGTTTAGGAGGGAGTTTCAAACAGATCCACCAACGCGACTTACCATCACTCGAATTAGAGATAAGTTTGAAGCCGATGGAACTGTTCAGAATGTCCACAAGAAGCGTTCCGGAAGACCACGGACATCGACAAGCTCCACAAAGCAAGAAAGAGTACTGGAAACGTATCACCAAAGTCCAAGAAAATCTGTGCGGCAAGCGAGTCGTGAGGTAGGAATTTCAGAATCGTCTGTCCAACGCATTTTGAAGCGCTGTCAATGGAAAAGTTACATTCCAAGATTAGTCCATGCTATTAATGAAGATGATCCGGACCGAAGAGTGGAGTATTGCGAGTGGTACTTGGCACGATGTGGATGTGGATTGGACGAAGGGGTTTCGTAGAATACCCTCCGCGTTCACCAGACCTCACACCACTAGACTTTTTTTATGGGGATACTTAAAAGACAAAGTCTACGCTATAAAACCTGCAACAGTCGCTGAATTGAGAGCAGCCATTGAACAAGAATGCACACAAATACCAAACGAAATGTTTCGTGATGTTTGCGATTCCATTGCTTCGCGTTATCAGCAGTGCCTGGACCAGAACGGACGTCAGTTTGAAAACAGGCGTTGACAAAACAATTAAATAATGTCTGTAGATTCTATTACATTTTGAAAATGAAATGTATTTTAATAAGCACTGCCTTTATAATTATTTAAAGTGTGTATGCATTTTTTTGGGACGCCCTGTATATAATCAATAGGAATATGAAAACAAGAGATACGACTCTCAACATTTATTGGCCAAACGTTTCGGTCCACTCAGGGGCCATCTTCACTGACTAAATAGAAGCATCTTAAAAAACAATCATAAAACTAAATACAAATGTCAGACTGTACAATAATAAAATCTAATACAAAAAAGTTAAAAAGTTGTTAAAAAAAAAGAACTATCTGGATTATAAAACAAAATAAAAGTAAAAATAAAACAAAAACTAAATTTTCAAAAATTAAAAAGTTTAAAAATGTTAAGTTTAAAATTTTAAAAATTTAAATTTTTTTTTAAAAAGGACTGATCTGGATGGTAAAAGTTACAAATGACAAGTGGAGAGAAAGGAAAGAAAAAACAACTTAAGTTAGTGCGTTAGTTGCGTTAAAAAGGTGTTGGTTGGTTAGGAAGCATGTAATTTTATTGAGGAAAGGCTATCGTTTAGTTCTGGATTTAATTTCTTGATAAAAAGGGATTCTAAAATTTTAAGATCAAGTGAATTAGAAGCAGACGACAAAATCGCAAAGGAGTCCTGGGGGCACGGGTGGTCATGGGTCTCTGAATGATGCCGAATAGCAGAGGATTCAGGAGTGGAAAGAGGGCGAGAAGTTCGATAAGAAAAACCCAAATGGGAAGGGAAGTGTCTGTCCCTAAATGCGACTTTATAATCATTAATTCTAATTCTAATTCTCTGCAATCCTTTTTTCGCCATAAAGATCACTCCCCGTGCTTTTGAGATCCTTTGTTATTTATTTATATACATGTGCGACCTGCCAAAGTCGTTATGTGGGGCAGACTGCCCTACAGTTAAAACTTAGGATTTCGAAGCATTTGGGTTTTTCTTATCGAACTTTTCGCCCTCTTTCCACTCCTGAATCCTCTGCTATTCGGCATCATTCAGAGACCCATGACCACCCGTGCCCCCAGGACTCCTTTGCGATTTTGTCGTCTGCTTCTAATTCACTTGATCTTAAAATTTTAGAATCCCTTTCTATCAAGAAATTAAATCCAGAACTAAACGATGGCCTTTCCTCGATAAAATTACATACTTCCTAACCAACCAACACCTTTTTAACGCAACTAACGCACTAACTTAAGTTGTTTTTTCTTTCCTTTCTCTTCACTTGTCATTTGTAACTTTTACCATCCAGGTCAGTCCTTTTCAAAAAAAAATTTTAATTTTTTAAATTTTAAACTTAACATTTTGAAACTGTTTAATTTTTGAAATTTTTTTTTTGTTTTATTTTTTTACTTCTATTTTGTTTTATAATCCAGATAGTTTTTTTTTAATTTTTTTAACAACTTTTTAACTTTTTTGTACTAGATTTTATTATTGTACAGTTTGACATTTGTATTTACTTTAGTTTTATGATTGTTTTTTTAGATGCTTCTATTTAGTCACTGAAGATTAGGGCAGGTTGATTTTGGAACTGTGATCTTGGACTAGTCTAGATAGAAAGGTATTAATGTATAAAAAACGTTGCAGCAACTCATATTTGTGAAAATGATTGTATTTTTTGAGGATTGTTAAGTTGTAAAATTGTCGAATTTTACGCGTAAAATCACACGCGCGGCATTCGCGCAATGTAAACAAACAAAATATCGGACCTTATTTCATCAAAATAATCAATTAAAATTCGGCTTTTTTAACAAAACGATGCTTGAAACTTATTGTAAATGCATTATAGATGTTTATTAGTGTATTATTTTGTATTTTTTAATGATATTTACCTATAAAATGTGTATTAAATTAAGTTATTTTATGATGCGTTCATTTAATTGTTTATTTTCAGATATTTCATAAAAATGGGTAAAAATCGGAAGTCTGCAGTGTTAACTCGAAATGATAGTGCCAAAAAATTCAGTGGCCAGCCTTCCCCTTTGGATAAAACAGAGCCTCCTACCCTCCGCCAAGTTATTCAGTACAGTTATTTCCTCCAAAACAGTCACCCGGACTTGAAAGACTATGATATTGCTAAAATGATAGCAAAGGATGTGATTGAGATCTGGCAGGCAGTGAACCCGCGGCTGCCCCTGTATGAGGAATATTATGTAGTGAAATTGGTGGGTAAAGTGTGCTTCAAGAAGGCAAGAGATAAACAGGAAATCTCTTTCTACAGTCCAGGAGCACAATCTGGAGGAAAAGCTGGATAAACTTTTTGCCATTTCTGCTTGCACCTGTAAGCTACCTGTTCGTCCCTGTGATGACAATGTTGTGAAGTGCAAGAAAGAAAATTGTCAAACACACCACATAATCTGCACTTGTCCTCCCAGTAAGAAGGTAATGCTATTATTTTTTTAACTTTTAACTGGCCTAACTTAGTGCGATTAGGTGCCTTTTAAATGGAAGGAAATTCAATGCTTGTAATTGAAAAATATCCGCATTTTCCTCCTGTAATCTTCCTTTCCCCCCACCTGGGGGGAAGAGAGACCAGAGGGCTGCAGCTGAAGCAGAAAGATTACAGAGCCAGATTCAACAGCAGCAGGAAGTGGATTTGGCCACTTTTGCCTCCACACCTTCACAAGATATGTCTCTTGAATCCAGCTCAGGAGAATCAGGAGAGGTAATATATTTTTTCTTATATCTTATCCCATTTTTACCCAAATTTATCCCTACTTTTTGTCCCTATTTCCCCCCTTTTCCCCCATTTTCGCTTTAGAAATTTATTCTTATTTCCGCACATTTTCGTTGATTTTTACCCATATTTTTCTGTACTTTTTCCCCTATTTTCCCCCATTTTCGCTTTAGTAATTTATTTTTTATTTTCATTTCGGCCATCTGGTGGTGAAGCTGAAGAGTTCAAGCCAAGGAGGCACCCAAGTGGAGGTTACAGCTTTTTCAAAACCCCCAGATATGCCATGGAACTGATCAGGGGTGATGTTTCTTCCAATCTTGGGGCAAGTCTTGCTAATGCCTTCCTCCTGGACTTACAAGCTATGGACCTGCTTAAGCCTGGCATTGATGTGAAACAGATAATAGTTAAGTCGAAAATGGACAGGGAAAAAGCTAGAATGAAAGTGAAAAGTGATGAAAAGCACAATGAGTGTCTGGAAAAGTTAGTCTGTATTGTGGTTGATGGGAAAGTTGACAAGGACACTTTGCTGTACAGAGAAGTTAAGGATGAAAATGGGGAGACTAAGCTGAAGAAAGGAAAGGGACAAGAGCACCATTTGACTTTCACAAAGGAGCCGGGAACTGAAAGTGGAACATATCTTACTCACAGAGTCATCCCAATTAAAGGTGCGACTGGAGTTGTTCTTGGTGAAGAAGTTGCTAGTGTCTTAGAGGAGTTTAACAGGTTCATACCCTGAAAGCTGTCCTCCTTGACAACACAAATACAAACACTGGCTGGGAGGGAGGCCTTGTAACAGCTCTGGAAAATAAAATTGAGCGGAAATTGCACACCATTGGCTGTCCACTCCATCAGAATGAGCTTCCTTTCAGAGCTGTTTTCAAGCATCTTGATGGCAGTACCAAAAGTCCCACTGCTTTCACTGGTCCGCTGGGAAAACTCTGTGAAATTGACTACCAAGATCTGCCACAAGTGGAATTCACCAAACTCAGTGGCCCCCTGGATGACATGGAATTTGCTGAGGAGACACTGAATGATCTCAGTAGCGACCAGAGGCTTCTTTTGGAGTATGTGCTTGGAATTTCCAGGAGCAAAGTCAACCCAAGATTTGCTGCCTGGAAAATTGGACCATTGAACCATGCAAGATGGTTGACTTTGGCAATTAGATTGATGTGTCTGTGGACCAGAGGTGCTTACCCTCCAGAACTACAGGATAAGCTTTACCAGGCCATCAAGTTCATTGTGGAAGTGTATGCAGTCAGTTGGTTTGAGATCAAAAGGGACAACAAGTTCCACAATCAGCAGCTGTATATCTTCAACATGATCTAGAGGATCAAGCAGCAGTCTGAAGAAATCCAGGGTGTTGCTTTCAAGAATCTGAAATACAATGCTTTTACCTTGCTGCCCGAGAATGTGCTGTACTCCATGATGAAGTCTGATGACTTGGAAGTGAGAGAAGCTGCTCTCAAGAAAATTCTGTCCATCAGATAAGCATTTATTAATTTTAAAAAATGTGAAAAAAAAATTTGATTATGGGGATTTATTTAATAAAAAAAAATGCCCGAGTTCTATAAATCCCCATAATCGAATTTTTTTTCACATTTTCTTATCCCAATTCCCCCCTTCCCCTCTGATAATGGAAATAATCTTACCTTCTTTCTGAAAAAAAATTCGATTATGGGGATTTATAGAAGTTTTTTTTTGTTTTTTTTAATTCAAGTTTAATTTAAATCAGCAATTCTGAGACTAATAGGGATTAAATCTTAAACTGGAATAAAAAATAAATTAATTATTATTCTTTCAGAAGTGGGAAGCCAGCCAAGAAGAGGCTGAAGAAGATCACAGCCATCAACATTGAAGCTACCCACTGGTCAGAACTAATCAACCTTTCTCAAAGTGGCATCTGTGAACCTGCTCTCACAGAAGACTTTTCTGACCAGGAGCTTCATGAAGCATTGCTGAATGGCACCAAGCTGGAGCTGCCTGATCTGCCTTCACATTCTCAGAGTGTTGAAAGGGCCGTGAAGCTGACATCTGAAGCTTCCCATACTGTTTATGGACTCAAATCAAGGCACAAACACATTCTGGCCAAAGCCCTAAGCCGCCAGAGGAGGACTTCCTTTGCTTCTAAGGGCTCTTACAGTGAAAATTATGATGATCTTGGGATCTAAATGTGTCTATTTGACTCTGTACATGTTTTTTTTTACTTTTTTTCAATAAAATTGTAACTTTTTTCAGGATTTTTTTATGAAAATAGCATGATTTTTTCGGGCGAAAATTGCGAAAATGCGATATTTTTCGGTACGATTTTTTGACGATTTTTGAAACGGTTTCCTCAAAAAACGGTTAAAGCTAAGGATCTGAAATTTTTTGAGTTATCATATTAAGCCCTGACTATCTCGACTAGTCCTAAGTCGATATCTAAAAAAATGCGGAAAATCAACCTACCTTACTGAAGATGGCCCCTGAGTGGACCGAAACGTTTGGCCAATAAATGTTGAGTCTTATCTCTTGTTTTCATATTCCTATTGAGGATAAGGTTCCCGAAGAACACTTCTATCGTAACTATATATATATATATATATATATATATATATATATATTATATATATATATATATATATATACATACACAACAGTTATTAACAAATAAATACAAAGATAAATAGACATACATACATACATAGAGAGAGAGAGAGAGAGTGATCAGCCCACTACTCTTCCCGATGCAAAGACCTTTCCACGTAACAAAAGTTTTGGCAGGATCCAATTTATATTTCATCTCTTAAGGAGTGAGAAGTCTCAAATATAAGAATTGGTTTACTCTCATTCAAGAATCAACTATTGAGAGTTTTATTCACTGGATGGAGAGGTGAATCACTATCCATTTGGCCAAATTCATTACTGGTAATTTACTCCAGTTTCTTTCTTTCACGTCTTTCAGCTTCGCTGATACAGAAACCATAAACAAAAACTTTGTTTATTTTTAAAAGTGAATGTGTTTATAATAGGTAAAATATTTTTCTTAACTTCCATTTACATCGAGAACGTGTTGAATGCAGTGACTCTTCGATTCCTGCTTTCTGACGGAGTCCTCAACTTTGCCTTCTAGTCTTCCAGTGTCACTGGGGAACTTTTTTCATTCTGCCGAATTTAAGTACGCCTACTTCATTCTTGAACAATCGGGTTAAGGTCAGGCGAATCTGGAAACCAGTTTATTAATGTAACGTCTAACCGAAGATTATCAATCCATCGCTGACTAACATGACTTTTATTAAGTGAGCTCTTGTCTTATATACTACAGGGTGGCCCAAAAGGTACCTACCAAGTTTAAGCCTTTATTTCACCAAAACTATTGAGAGTACAAAGATAGTTCAAACGCCATTCAGATCAGCATCTCAAGCCATTTATATGACAGTGTTCGATGTGTTGTCCCTCCACTTCGACGATTTTTTCGCAACCTCATCCCAAAATTCGAAACCACGCTGTAGACCCTCTGTCAGAATGTCGACGATTTGACGTTCAATCGATGATGTCAGCTCCAACGTATTTGGGTTGCTCTGGTAAACTCTATCTTTGAGGTATCCACATAAAAAAGAAGTCATACTGGTTGAGATCAGGCGAATAGGCAGGCCAATCAATGCCGCTTCCATCGTGCTTCCGATAATCCAAACCAATGACAGTCTCTCCAAAGTGGTGTTAAACAAATAGCGTGAGTAGTATAGTGTGTCAACAAATTTTCATCGAATTCTCTTCATTCGTTTCGGACTAAATGTAAGTTAATGTTGGTAGGTACCTTTTGGGCCACCCTGTAAGTAGAGAGAGATCGTCCATAACCTTTGCAGGATCAGTAAAACGGAATAGTATTTTTTAAAAGTCAGCCTTATAATTTAAATAGTTCCTCAGAATCACAGGACCACTCACACACCAGAATTGTTCTCCTTGTTCTTTTTATAGTCTGAATACTACTTTCTTGACAGCATGCAGAGATCATGCGAACAGTGTAAGTAAAAATCAAAAAGCTCGGTAAAAAAAGCCACACCGAAGTTTATATAGGGTGGTCCAAAAGTCATTATCTATTTGGCTGAAATAATAGTATTTTAGGATAAAAATGTAGTAACATAATTAGATGTATATTTATTTATCAAGCTTAGGTCTAATATTCGACGTCAGCACCATCAGTGTGTCTGCAAATCTCAGATTTGTCAAATGCATTGCGGAACACATTCTCAAGCATCTATGCAGTTATTTTAGCGACTGCCACGACAATGCGGGTTCGCAGATCCTGCAGGTCTGTAAGTCTTGTTTTATACACCTCAGACTTTATAAAGCCCTACGCAAAGAAGTCTAATGGTGCTAAATCGGGAGATCGTGCTGCCCAGGGCCTGTTTCCACAACGTCCAATCCAGCGGTTTGGTAAGAGCTCATCAAGGTACGCCCGAACGATGTTTGCATAGTGACATGGAGCTCCATCTTGTTGAAGATCTTGTCATCTGAACGAAACTGGAGTTCAAGAAATTGCTGAAGCATATCAAGATAAATTGGTCCTATTACCGTAGCTTCTGCAAAGAAAAAGTTCCTTAAATATTCGATCTTGTCATACCCAACCAGACATTAGCTTTAGGAGAATCTTTCTCCCATTCGTAGAACTCAGTTGGTTTTTCACTAGCCCAGATACGGCAATTTTGTCGATTAACCTTTCTGCATGTGTGAAATGTCATCTCATCGCTGAAGAGAATGTGATTTAATAAGTTTTCGGTATGAATTATTTCAATCAATTTTGTGCACATGGTAGCTCGTTTTGGATAATCCTCTTCATGTAACTCATGTACTGTAGCTCTTGAATGTGGTAACTTCTTTTTTACTGTTGATTTTAAAATCCTTAGAACAGTCGTTTTTGGTATGCTTCAGTCTTCGTGATGCCGTGCGAGTTAACATTTTAGGATTTGTTTCAAAGGCATCTCTTACCAATTTGATATTTTCATGAGAGGTACCTGAACGTCCAGATCTTGCCTCATCATGAACAGATCCTGTTCTTTTAAATTTATTGGCCAGTTCGCGAATTGCTTTGTCTATAGGGGTCCTGGTTTGTGACATCTTCCTTCGAATTTTTCTGGAATTTCTTTGCACTTCTTTCCTTGGATACGTAGTGTTACTACCATCACACGTTCTTGTACGTCCATCATCATCTATGGCCTGTAGAAAATAAAGTAGCAATATCATTATTTCAGCAAATTAGATAGGGACTTTTGAACCACCTTGTATGTACGGCATGTATAGTATTCATCAAAGCTTACCCTTTGCATTGAATGTATTTCTCTTAGGAATATTATTTCAGAAGGAATATGTTACTTTAGCGCTTGCAGTAACACGTTGGAAGAAGAATTCTTGGATTAAGATTTTCGAATTTGTGAACGGTTTTTCGTGCATTTACTTTGCTACTTTTGCCGTTTTCGACCAAATGTTCACGATCGACCTGCAACCGACCCTTAACAACATTTCTCTTCGTTTGTGAGATTGGATGGAAAAGGAGTATCGCTTTCTATTCTCATCCTACCCTCGTCACCTGCCATGCATATCTGGTCAGGGGTTTTGCTTAGAAATTAAATTTATTAAAACTATTTTAAATCATAAAATAAATAGTTGTTTCTGTATTAAACAGTTTTGACCTCGTATGCAGATCGTTAAGTAGGAAATGGGCTTTTCATAACCGTTCTCAGGCTAGGCTCCTTGTCCTGTTTGTTGCCTTTTGGATGATACGAAACCTTCCTCTACTGTTAGTTCACTGTTTTTTTATTTCGATTTAAAATTAGGGACTGATTTCCCAAGTAGTTTCCGTACATGTATTCACTGCCCAACACCAATTTTGCTGATTTAATTCTAACACCTGTTTTTAGGTAACTTTGGTGTGCTGATTTCAAAAATCACCTTAGTTTTTGCCTATCACGTCAGGTTTTCGAGCAATCAAATACGGATATTTTGGAGATATCGCATTTTGGCAGGGTTATGCCCAATTTTTTTTTTTTTCAAAAAATAAGTTTTTACATACTCAGAATCAGCATGGAAAAGTAAACAATTGTGCAGGGAGTGAACTTTAATATACAATGGTAATATTGACACATAAAGTGATTAAAAGTGTTTAAATAAGCAAAAAATGAATCCATGATCATGACGTCACGCTCACACCTGGGGAATTCACAGATACCCAAGATTTTAATATGTTGTACATGACCTTTAGATTTAATACACAGATTTGCGTATTCCACAGATAAAATTTTAACAGCAAAACAGCTGTTAACAGGTCTCAAAAATCATCAATTTTGATAAGCGCCCTTCACGGATCACCCAAAATAGGCATATTGCATTGCACGAAAACCTGATGTGATGGACAAAATCTAAGGTGATTTTTTAAATCAGCACATCAATATTATCCAGGAACAGTCTTAGAATTAAATCAGCAGCAAAAAATATGTTTTTGTTGGGCAGTGTTATCAATCATGTATATGATTTCAGAGATTTCAGACGTGACCAACAATCCTCATCTTTTATTTCTATTATTTTAAAAGTAAAGGTTTTTTGCTGCAGGGTTGTAGTATCTGAATGATATCTCATTCCTTTTGCGAACTTTTGAAAACAGCAGTATTCATTTACAGAAAACTGAACTCTTACATAATTTGAGTGATATGAGCTCTTCTATGAAAACTTCACCAAATGATTTCCATTAGCTTTTCCTGTGGATGTTTTAATAGCGTAGGGCTCTTTGAGTCCTTCGTCTATTGACATTAGTTCTCTTAGATCACTGACTCGATATTTTTATGTAATTTGTACGTTGCTGCTGTTCTGTTGTAATTCTGCGTTGTTACCATAATTTATAAGTTGGAATTTATATCGGTAAATTTCATATCTTCTTCAATTTATTTAAATATTGTGTTAATAATAATTCACTGAGGAACAAAAAACAATTTGTTTCTTGGTGCCTGAGATTTTAGACCTTATTCTGGATATTTTCATGCCACTGATTCAGAAAATATCATCCATTTTGTTCTAGCAGCTCTAGTTTTTGAGATATTGCATACGTCATTACCTACTTTATTACCCTTCTGGAACGGTATTATGAGTTGCTCGTAAATCTAAGTGCATCTGTATAATTAAATTGTAGCTATGATTTTGCTGATGTTGCTGTTTTGCATGTGTATTGTACATGTACTAACGTGAATTCTTTCCTGTTACAGGTGTTGACATGGCTTCATCACGAAGAAAGTGTTTAAATCATCCAGATGTGTTTTGTTTTATCTGCGGAAAGTACACGTTCAACTCGTTCATTGAACAGAGAAAAACTATTACTGATTTTGTGGAAAAAGCTTATTTTGCCTATTTCAAAGTACAACTAGGGGACTAAGATAAGCCATGGGCTCCTCATGTTGTGTGTAAAACGTGTACGGAGCATCTGCGGCAATGGACCAACGGAAAGAGGAGGTGCCTGAAATTTGGTATACCAATGGTATGGAGAGAACAGAGAAACCACAGTGATGACTGTTACTTTTGTTTGGTGAATATAAAGGGCATCAATGGACGTAACCGGAGTAAATGGACGTATCCTGACATAGACTCAGCTAGACGGCCTGTTTCACATTCAGATGAGATACCTGTCCCATCATTCAGCCATCTTCCAGAGCTCCCTCAAGAAGATGATGAATCTGCTACTGACAAAGAAAGCATATGTGGGCAAAATGACAGTGATTTCGAAGGACCGTCATCAGTTGCAGAAGGTTTTAGTCAACACGAATTAAACGACCTCATAAGGGACTTAAGTCTTTCGAAGAAATCGTCTGAATTGTTAGCTTCCAGGCTGGGAGAAAAAAATTTACTGCTGCCGGGAACCAAAATCACGTTATATCGCGACAGAGAAAAGGATTTACTGCCCTTCTTCTCAAAAGAGAACGATTTAGTTTTCTGCAACAATGTGCGCGGATTGCTGATGAAAATGGGCATATCGGAATACACACCAAGTGAATGGCGGTTATTCATAGATAGCTCCAAACGGAGCCTAAAATGTGTTCTTCTACACAACCGCAACAGATACAGATCAATCCCAATTGGTCACTCAGTCGGTATGAGAGAAGAGCACGGGACAGTCGTCCTAGTCCTAGAAAAGATATACCGAGACCACCAATGGGTGATCTGTGTGGATCCGAAGATGGTGAATTTTCTCCTGGGCCAGCAGAGCGGGTACACCAAGTACCCGTGCTTTATATGTCTCTGGGACAGTAGAGCTAAAGATGAACACTGGGTGAGAAGACAGTGGCCTCTGAGAGAAAACATGGTGGTTGGAGAAAAAAATATCATCAAAGAAGCTTTGGTTGACAGAGAAAGGATCATATTGCCACCACTGCACATCAAACTAGGTTTGATGAAACAATTTATAAAGGCTTTGAGCAGAGATGGGACGTGTTTTGGCTACATATGTAGAAAATTTCCTGCGCTGAGCATGGAAAAGCTGAAGGCAGGTATTTTCGATGGACCACAAATCCGGGAACTCATGAAAGACCCGCGTTTCCAAGATTCAATGGACAACATTGAGGCACGTGCATGGTCATCGTTTAGTATGGTTGTGAAGAATTTCCTTGGGAACTATAAGGCCGATAACTACGGTGAACTAGTGGAGAATATGCTCTCTTCTTTTTGTAAACTTGGCTGTAAAATGAGCATCAAACTGCATTACCTCCACAGTCATTTGGATCGTTTCCCAGATAACCTCGGTGATCTAAGCGAGGAACAGGGTGAACGATTTCACCAAGAACTAAGGACCATGGAAGAACGGTACCGCGGACGATGGGATACTCACATGATGGCAGATTACTGCTGGAGCATCCAACGCGAATGTCCTGGCACATCTCATCGCAAGAAATCTCAGAAACGCGGTTTATGTGAGATGTCTCAATGAAAGAACTTTTTTTGCCGTTCGTGTCTCAAGCTTGTTTGAATTTAATAAATATTTTTCGTACCTTATGCTTGTTTGATGTTAATACACTATTTTTGCTGACATTCATCATACTTTTGTATTCAATTGACAACAACAGTGATTGCCAGTCAGCAATTATATAATATTATATACATTATATAGAAATATATATAGATATATATCATATCTTGATAAGCAGAGCTGATGGAGAAAAACTAATGTCATTTTTAGAATCAGCGACCTCAATATACCCAGAAACAGGTCTAACATCTAAGTCACCAAAAGTTGTGTTCCCCAGTGATATAATCAGTGAGGAGGACCAAAAGCTGGCACAGCGTTCAGGGCAAACTAATGTTGCTATTGCGCTAATTCTCGGATTATTATTATTATTATTATTATTATTACGAGTAGTATCGGAATCGAACGTCAGACCTGGGTATCTTCACTTCGCTTATAGGAAAACGGTATTACCCAGTGAGTCACGAGCGCTGACTAAATAATGTTTTGATATCCTTTTGTAGTTTTTCATATCCATTCAAAAGTGATGTGTTTGCATATTTTTGTGTAATCCGCAAAAGACGACCGAATACGATCTTTGATTTCGTTGTCTACATCTGCAATAATTACGAGTATTATAAATAGCATAGAGTGTACGGTGGATACCTAATACGGGTCAATAATGAATGGTAAAACTGCGTATGAACGGAGATGAACGGAGTGGGCGATCGGGATGGACGGCTTTAAGTTCCCGTTATGCACGAGAACCACTTTCAAGCTTCGTTGTGGGGAATCATGAAGAGGCGCCACTCAGATGGTACCTGTGACATGTTTTCGAAAAGTCCATTGATATCATGGCAATAGCAGAGCGGACTGTCTACTGTAAAGAATGTCACCAAATCATGGTTTCGTTTTCGATAGTGACACACTCGGACTTTCTTCTCAAGTAAGTGTTTCCGCTTGAGTCTCGAGGAGAGAAGTTCTGATTTCTCTTTGATGAGGGCTGGGTCTCTAATGAGGTCATTCAACTCGTTTTGGGTAAGCCTCTCCGGCTCCGATTGCTCTTCGTCATGTGTGCAGTCAAGATCGGCCGAAGGTCCCGCATCTCCGCCAATCGCACCTTCGTCGGATTCCCTTTCGTCTTCTAAAGAGTCGAGTCCATGCTCTGGAGGTACTGGAATCGGCATCGTGTCATTGTGAGGGATCGGTCTACTCGCGGAGTCTCCGTTCGGATAAACGATGTTATGCTTGTTCTTCACGGAGAATCCAGTTATGTTAACATTGAAAAAGTAACAATCGCCATGATGGTCTCTCGGCTCCCTCCATATCATGGGTATAACGAACAGCATCGACTTTTTCCTTTGGTTCAACCAGTCACGTAATCCATTCGAACAAGCGGTACAGATAACATGTGGCGCACACTCCTTATCTTGGCCGCCTAGTGGACAGCCGAAATATAACGGGTAAGTTTTCCAAAGATCCATCGTGATTGTACGCCGTTGTGATTTTTGCACTTTCGAGGCATGATGATCGATGAGTGGGTTGATGTAAATCACCTAAAAAAATAAAATGTGTAAGTGGGCGACATAAAACCAAACAAAACTCAACACACAACTAGACATGTGACTGTTACGCCAAAGAATAAAAGGGTGTACATGTGCAACGTTTGCAAATTTGTGGCCAGCAACTGCTCTCACCTAAAATACTACAAGACAACCCGCGGAAAGCCTAAGTTGAAACGACAAAATGCCATACATGAGGGTACAGAAAGAGTAAAGCAAAAACCTACACCAAAGCTGTAATGACAAAATGAAATACATGAGGGTACAGAAACTGTAAAGCAAAAAACCTACACCAAAGCTGCAACGACAAAATACTCCCCTACATGTATAAAGGACGCATATTATACCATATGTCCCGCAAAAAAGTACACCCAACTTTAGATTGTACTAACTCCTCCAAAAATTGAGATATTTTGGATCTGTTTGTTTGATTTAATATAGCAAATTATTCTTTGTTAACTTTCAAATTTATTCATGTTTAAACGATTTAGTGTTTAAGCATCTGCTTTTAACTGAAGGGTACAGCAAAATGGGTTGCGCGGAATGATCATTTCTCCCAGCCAGATAGCTCCTCTTGCTTTAACCAATGTGCTACTTTTTACGTCGAAGGATATTGCAAATATATTTTTTAAATAATTCGAACTTTTGTATCTAAGATACGAGTCATACATATAAATGAAGAATCTGAATTACTAAATTTATAAATAACTTTGAAACCCTTATCATGCAGTTTACACGAAGGCAGCGCGTTCTCATTGTCACAACTTATTACTTATCTGCAAACTAAAAGCTTAAAACAAGTTCAGAATACCTTCGAACTGCAATTTCCCGATAGAGCTTCTCCAACTAAACATACAATTTTGAAGAATGTTCGGAAATACAAAGAAGAAGGAACGGTCCTCAATTTGAACAAAGGACGTTCAGGCCATCCGAAGACGGCAAGAACAGACGAGAACATTCAGCATGTTCGGCATTTATTAGAGAGACATCCAAAAGTGTCCACCAGGCGAAATGGTACAGAACTCTCACGCATGTCATTTCATCGAATAGTTCGTGAGGATTTGAATTTGTACCCATACAGAATGGAAATTCGACATCAACTCATTGAAGGAGATCTACCTCGCCGCCTAAGATTTGCCCAGTGGTTTCTTGAAAAACCAGAAAGATTCACGGAACAATTAGTGGTTGGAGATGAGGCGGCCTTTTTTATGAATGGTCTAGTGAACAGACAAATCTGCCGTCAGTATGCACCAAAAAATCATCCACCTGACAATCATATCTACGAAAAGAATAACTCTAGACAAAAACTGTCTCTCTGGGTAGGACTGTGCGGTAATGGAGCGTTAATTGGCCCGGTCTTTTACGATGGTAATCTAAATGGTGAAGCTTACCTAGAAATGATAGACCGAGAAATCCTTCCACAAATACGTATTACTTATGGGAACCGATTTAATCGTATTTGGTGGGTGCAAGACGGAGCTCCTGCTCACAGGAGAGTTATTTGAAGGAACGCTTGCAGGAAGTCTTCCACCAAAGAGTAATTGCTACAGGCCATGACATTGAATGGCCTCCCAGAAGCCCTGACTTGACCCCGTGTGATTACTTTTTATGGGGTCATTTGAAAAATAGAGTATTTGCATCACAACCAATCAATTTAGATGATTTGAGGACTCGCATCACAGCTGAAATCAACTTGTTAAAAGACAATCCAGATCTTATCAAAAGAGTGATGGGGAAGATGAGAGCTCGACTCCAGATTTGTATCGATAGGAATGGCGTTCATGTTGAAAGAAAACGAAACTAAGCATAACTTTTGCAATAAGGAATAAAGAAAAATCTGCTTTGTATCTTATTAAAATTATGTTAAAGTATCTATTATTATGTATTTGTCTTTTCATTACATCGATAGCACACACATTATTTTTTCATTGACCAATTTTGCGCAATCCATTTTGTTGTACCCTTCAGTTAAAAGCAGATGCTTAAACACTAAATCGTTTAAACATGAATAAATTTGAACGTTAACAAAGAATAATTTGCTATATTAAATCAAACAAACACATCCAAAATATCTCAATTTTTGGAGGAGTTAGTACAATCTAAAGTTGGGTGTACTTTTTTGTGGGACATATGGTATATTATATATAGTTATATGCATATTATATACAGTATATTATATATAGTATTATATTATATATACACTACATTATATTTATTATATATATTTTGATCGGTCTTATCTCGAAAATTAGACGTGCTAGAGGAAAACCAAAACCAGATTTGGAATCAGCGTCCCAACAGCTATCTAGCCCACCCAATGTTATATCTGATGAAAAATACTTGTTGGCCAGTGTTATCATGGTTATAAGATTAACAATCTTTACTCTGATATACAGTATAGGTGTTCTGATCTTTCTTTCTATATTCATTTCATTTTCTTTTGCCAAGACTCTTATGTGTGTATTCTATTAATATTAGGTCTATTTCCCTTTCTGTTATCAAAAGTCATTCTTCTGACGTTTTATCTTTAAGTAAAACTTTCCAGTTAATTTCTTTTAAATTTGCATTTACGAATTCTCAGTCACTTTTATCTAAGTTCAAATGTAGTCCTTTGCACGTGACTTCCTTATTTTAAGAGCAAGCACTCTATGTTATGTTTTATGTTCCTTCTCACGTAATTTAATTTTCATTGCTGAGGTTATGGTTAGAAATTTTTGTTTGGCTGACATCTGCATTGTTATTTTTCATATCATCTCCAATACATTCTCCTTTGGTGTCGTCTCTGTAATTTGTTTTTAGTTAGGGTGCATTTCTTTATAAGTTTCGTCAGAAACTGTGTTTGAATTCAATTTTCTTTTGATGTACTATTATCATAGTTCTTTTCATTAATCACGTCATTACACGTCTCCCATGTGTTGAAAGGAAAGGTAAAGTCCTTGTATATTTAAATGTTTAGTGATTCCAATATATTTTCAGTTTCATTTGCAGTAGATTTAAAATCATTTTCCGCTGCTTTTGAAGTCCTGTAAACACTCATGATTAGAAAACTTAATTCTTTAATTTTCGCTACAAGTATTTCAACTGTGCTGTTTGGCTTGCTCACCAATAGTTTGCCTGTGTAGATATTCTTATAAAGTACCGAGGACTGACAAAAGTAAATATATACTTTCAGTTTTTTTCCATAGTTTTTGATTTGATAATAAAAGTCAATAAATAAAAAACAGATTTATTAAATCAACATATTATGATAGTACAAAGGGAAAAGCAACACGATTCTATGTAAAGCTGACACACATTCGTTGTCTATTTACTTTTGTCCGATCTAGGACGTTTTGGCGCCGACATTTTTGCGCTGGACGTTATGGCCCCGGCGATTTGGCGAAGGGGCTTTTCGGCGCTAGGACGTTTTGGCGACAAAATATGACTTTTTGGCGCTAGGATGTTTTGGCATCAGGAAATTTATTTTAAATAATGATTAAAAGAAACTAGTATATATTTATTAATTTAATTTCAAAATTTAATAAAAACATTTAAAATTTTATTCTAAAAATTATATAAAAATAAAATGAAGTAAAATTTTATTTAAATAATTGAAAGTTATGGGCAAGACCACGCAAATACTCTAAAGGTTCCCTCGCACCATATGATGACACTATTCTCAGGATTCTTTGTTCTGCACGCAAATACTTGTTCAGCTTGCGTTGCGTTGAGTGACCAGCTATTAGTTGCTCGAGGTAAGCATCTCTTCCCTTTTGCACTGTTCTAATCCCGTCGATAAACTTCCAAATGGTTGGATGGTGCATGCTCAACTCTGCATAAATTCGCCTGTGGGCTGCCTCTGCGTGATTATTCGTTTTATCCTCTTCATTCAAGGTTCTCTGATAAAGATTCCACATATCCATAGGAAATATTGGTGGGCGTCTTCCATTTCTATTTGGCCGTCCGATGTAATTATCCTCGAACCAATTTAAGAGTTCCTGAAGTTGATCTGGCAAACAGTCAGAAAGCGCATCAACGTGGGTTTCCATGTCATTCACTGGTACAAAACTCAGAGATAGGATCATTTTAGCCTTGAGAGCGAAGTCTGCGTCGTTATTATAAGAATGACTGGCTCCTATACTCCTAATATGCTTATGCAGATTATGACTCAAATGATAAAAGCATCCTTTAATTTCCACCCCTGGAAAGACTTCTTTCATTGCTGATATGGCAGCTTGCTCAAAATCACACAGTATGCTTTTCGGTGCAATGTTTAGCGAGATGTCTTTAATAAGTTCAAACATTTTAATATACGTTACCCTTTGCTTGTTGGGTGGCAGTGCATAAATAATAGGGTGAACTCCTCCATGTTTTCTGGCCAATAAGACGTATACTTGTGAAAACAAAGGTGGCGCCAAATTAAAGGTTCCTTCGGCATACCATAGATCAGAATCCGCTAGTATTTCTTCACACCACTTTTTCCTACCAAAAACTAAAATCCTGTTAGAAGATGGCCCACTATCTCCGAGTAGAAATTCTTCTACACTTTCGTTGCACGTTTTGTAAATTTTATAAGAATCTGGAATTTCGAGCTCAAACAAATTTGCTGGATTGGGAGGAGCCTGTTGCATATCATTGCGTTTCCTTCGAATGATTTTTTTCAAGGAATCCCGACGAGGAAAGGCTCCTTGGGCTGCTTGCGACACATCTGCTAAGCATTGATTGAGAATTGTTGAAGGTGCTTCGGCACGGCGTTTCACGCTGGTTTTAACTTGGGCAACTTCGACTGATGCACCCGAGGAAGTGTGGCAATGCTGATTGATTTCACTAATTACTTCCCCATTTTTTGTGTGGATTCGTCCTTTGCATGTGTTCTTATTTTCGCATCGCCAAAACATAATTGAGTTATCTCGCTTACTGCACTTATCAAACACACATATATATATATATATATATATATATATAAAACCATTATAAGTGAACTTTTCTTTGCCTTCTTTGCTTAAAATTTCTTCAGACATTTCAGGGGTACAATTTCACAAACGTAAGAGCCAAACACATTTAGTTTATAAGAGCGAATTATGCTACCACACTAGAGGATAATTTAAGACTATAAACTAAACCATTCGAAAAAAAGGACATAAGCTCCGGAAGTGACCTTCACATCATTTTCTAATTTTCAAAGTGATGTATAAATAGTTACTCGCTTAAAATCATACACACACATGTAATTTAAAATTATTTTACAGTATTTTCTAAATAAGTATAAACATTTATAATCGGCCCTTTAAAATAAAATAAAAATAATGCAGTGACGCGAATCAATGAAAATATATTTACAATATGACGTAAACACTCAAAACACCCGGCTGCTTCCCACCGCAGTCTTCTAACATATCAAACTGGGAACAGGAAATAATACACTGGGAATCTAATAAAGCAAAAAAAAGCAATAAAATGGAACAAATAACGAATAATCAAACTTATGAAGATAAAATAAAATAAAAATAATGCAGCGGTGCCAAATCGCTAAAAATTGCTATGGTGCCAAATCGCCAAAACGTCCTAGCGCCAAAAAGCCCCTTCGCCAAAACGCCGGAGCCAAAACGTCGGCGCCAGAACGTCGGCGCCAAAACGTCCCATTCCTACTTTTGTCAACCCCCTGTACAGTGTACAGCATTCTCTCCCTTTTTTGCTAATCTGTCTGCTCTAAATATGTCTACTCTAAATATGCTCTATATTTTTCTATTTCACAATCTGAAGTACAATTTCCAAATTCAATTTAAAATTTATACTGTTGTGTCTCTGATAAAAAAAATTATTTCTGTATGTGTTTTCTTCATGTAAATATTGTGGATATTGTTACTCTTCAGCTGTTGTTTGACAAAATAATCCCTGTATATTTACAAATGTTAAGTGGAGAAGATCGATATAAGTATTGTAAATGAATATTTCTTTCTTTGCGCTCCCGTGTTCAGTGTTGATCTTTCTTTGTACTGTTATTTACTGTGACCTCAATGCTTGTGCGTATTTAGTTTTTTTTTGTTTCTGTTATTTGTAAAATGAATGCTGTATCTAGTGTTGAAATGTAATTGTGGGTGTAGTTTTGGGTGCCACTGTTGGTGGTTTATGTATTGTTGCTGTGTATGGTATACAAAATTTTGATTAAACTGGTTTTCTTGATGAGGGATCAAACTCTGTGCATATGTTTGTGTTGGAGTTCTTATCCGTTTTGATGAGAAGATTTATTTCTGCTTTCAGGTGTTTTAATACCTTTAAAACAACGTCTTCCTTCCACTTCAAATCAGCCAGCAAGAAATGGGGAGTTTAATAAACGTCACAAACATCTATAAAACGTCAATAAAAAGTTTACAACATTTACTAAACGTCTTATTTGTTGCTGTGCGCCCTTGTCAGTGTTAATAATTGTTCTGCAGTCCTAAAAATGACTGGTTTTTCATCTATAGCGTGTGCTCAATCTTGACTCATTCCAAAAATTACGCCTCTCCCTAGTTTGTATTATAGGATATGTAACGTTCCGTCTATTTTTATGCCCAGATAAGCTATGCAAATCTATTTAAATATCTTGCTTCTGAAGCATCATTTTATGTTAGTTTCATAACTAGGAAAACCATCGTAAATGCATGCATTTATAAGTGCCAAATAATTACTACACAATGTCATACTGAATGATTTTCATTACCTTATTACTAATGAGTCATTATATTAAGAATATTAATAAATATTATACAGTAGTCACATTAGTAATGCCTATAATATTCACTAATATTCTTAAGATATTTAACAATTTATAATTTATATTCCTTGTAAAAGGCACATTGTCATTAAAGGTTCAAGTTCATCAACAGCTTTAGCGTCGTAAATTCATTTTAATTAATTGAATGAAAATAATTAATTTAATTTGGAAAAAAATCAATCATGGCTGGCCTTTAACTTAATGACAATGCACATCATAAAATGAATGCACAAAATTTTTATTTAAAAATGTGCTGGAAAATTTTCTGAAAATAATAATTTTATTTCATAATACAGGGTGTTTCAAAAGTCCCTCATTTTTAAAATTTTATTAAAATAGCAATTACAAGAGGAACCAAATGACAATTTGGTTGCTAAGTCTACGATTCATGAGAATTTTGGTGGCATCAAACTTGGCTTCATAAGTCTACTGGAAAGTCACTGGTACACCTCAACATGGGCACCGTCTTTTTCGAAACAAGCGAGCCACCGTTTTACGCATTCTTGGCCGACATTGGACAACATTTCGGGAGTAACAGAAGCACACGCATTCCTGATCCGTTCTTCTAGTGTGGGGAGGACTCGCGGCTTGGTGGCGTACACTTTGCTCTTAATGTAGCCCCACAAAAAGAAGTCGCATGGGGTAAGATCAGGCGAGCGAGCAGCCCATTCGATGGGACCACGGCGACCAATCTACCGATCCAGGAACTGCTTATTCAGAAATGAGCGAACCTCACGCGAGTAATGAGCAGGGGCACCGTCTTGCTGGAAAATGACTTCTTGCATGTCAGCTACAGCTGACAGTTGGGGGATGCAGAACTCCTGAAGCATACGAAGGTAATTGTCTCCGTTGACGTTCACGGAATTTCCATCTTGATCCCGGAAGAAGAACGGACCAATCAGCCCAGCTGAGGAGATGGCACACCAGACGACCAATTTCGGCGTGTCCCTTTCATGTTCACGGATCTCCCCAGGATTGTGAGTTCCCCAGATGCGGGTGTTGTGCCGATTGACGCGACCAGAAAGGTGGAAGAGAGCTTCGTCGCTGAACCACATGTGCTCCAGGATCGATGGGTCTCTTTCGTAGTGATGCAGCAGTGTCTCACACATCTCCACCCGGCAATCGTAGTCTTGAGGTTCCAGCTTCTGAACCACCTGGATCTTGTACGGATACAGCTTGAGACCACGCCGCAAAATCCGTTGGATAGATGTCGCGCTGATGTTCAGTTCCGCAGCAGCTCGCCGAATGGACTTTCCTTGACTCTGAGTAAACGCCTCACGGACAGTTTCGACATTCTCCTCACTCCGCCTACTTCGAGGTCTTCCTGATCCGGTTTGTCCTCTACGGATCCGGTCTCCATAAACTTCCGGTGGGTGGCGACGATGGTGTTCCTATCCGGTGCATAATGCTGTCCGTAGACTTCCCGGAATCGTCGCTGCACTTCGACCACAGATTGAAAAACCTCCTGCCATGCAGCGATTTTACACCTCTGCTCTAGAGTCAGCATGGTAGCAGAAGAAAACGGAGCAAAACTTCAAATGTAGACTCAAAAAAATTCTCAACTACTGAGTAAGAGTTTACCACAAGATGAGCGTCGTTGGTCGATTAGCTGCAAAGAAAATTGAAAATCAAATTAGTGAGGGACTTTTGAAACACCCGGTATATACAGTACCGCTCATAAGTATTCCTACAGAAACATATTTGTTATATTCGTCCTTATCTTTTATACCATGCAGAGGATAGTTATGAAAAGTAACTATACGTTTGTAAAAATTTAACAATTAAAAAAATTTGTTTAACTCCAACATACTGTACAGGGTGTACATAAAGTCAGGATCTATTTTTGTGAAGCACTTGGAAATTATATGGAATTCAATCATAAAATGATAAAGTGGTAACATTTATTAAATAATTAAGAGTAGGATTCGACATGACGCCCATCAGTATCACTGCACAGCTCAAATCGTTCCGCAGCATTTCTAAACACATTCTGGAGTATTTGCGGGGTTATGTTATCTGCAGCAGTTCGTATACGTGTACGTAAGTTTTCAAGACTCGTAATCTTCGTCTGATAGACGTGCGATTTGATAAAGCCCCATGCAAAGAAATCTAAAGGGGTTAAATCTGGTGATCTCGCTGGCCAAGGTCTGTTGCTTCCGCGTCCGATCCAGCGATTTGGAAAACGTCCATTTAGATAATCCTGAACAATTTTGGCATAGTGACAAGGAGCACCATCATGTTGATAGACGATGGTACTAACAATCCTATCCCCAATCAGCTGAGGTTCAAGGAATTGCTGCAACATGTCCAGATAAATAAGCCCCGTAACTGTAGCTTCAGCAAAGAAAAAAGGACCATAAACCTTAGATTTTGTTAAATCCATCCAGACATTAACTTTAGGTGAGTCTCTTTCCCAATTTTGGACGAAATCATTCGGTCTTTCATCTGCCCAAATTCGACAGTTATGGCGATTTACTTTTCCACACGTATGGAAAGTGGCTTCATCACTAAAGAGAATGTTGTCCATTAAATTATCACTCCAGATTTGTTTTACGAGATCAGCACACACAGCACTTCGTCGAGGGAAATCTTCCTCATGTAAATCATGTAAAACCAGCAAATGATAGCTTTTCTTCTGCAAATTAACTTTCAGAACTTTGTGCACAGATGACGTCGGGAGGCCGAGTCTGTGTGATGCAGCACGAACGGACGTACGTGGCTCCTCAGTGATAATTCCGCGTACTGCATTCACGGTAAGATCTGACATACACGGTCGTCCTGATCTTGCTTCATCATTTACAGATCCCGTTCGTTTAAATTTGTTCACCAATTTTCGTATTCTCTTATCTATTGGCCCCGGCTTATGAAATCTCCTCCTAACCTTCTCTCTGATGTCATTGTATTTCTTTCCCTCGATTCGCCAAATTACTATTGCCACACGCTCTTCTGTATTCATTCTAAGGGCTTCTGAAAAGAAAAATAGAAAAAAATAATTATTTCACAAAAATAGATCCTGACTTTATGTACACCCAATGTAAAACCTCAAAGAATTTGAGGAAAATAAAAAAGTTAAAATGCAAAGGTTTCCTTACATTTTACGAAATTATTTAATACTTTGTGTGTCCACTTTAGGATTGAAGCGTTTGAAATTTTTATCAGAAGTTGGCTGTTTATTGATTAGAGGCTGTTGGCAATTCTGACTTCTAGAATTTTCTCTGTGAATCTTCGTGGAAGACGGATGACTGTACATATAGGGTGCTCCAAATATATAACATTTTCAAAAAATTGCTCAAAGGCATGTTCCCTGAGCATTTTTCCATTCCAATACTTATTTTATTAAAACATATCCATTTTGAGCCCAATTGAAGCTGTCTAAGCCTTGCCACCAGCACCAAAAAGTTTTGCATGTTCACATTATGTATACAAAAAGTTAATATCTAAAATATAATAATAATAATAATAATAATAATAATAATAATAATAATCATTACAAATAAAAATTTAAATAATCTTTGAAATAATAAAAAATGACAATAGAAATAATAGAAAAGAAAAATGGTGAACAATACAAATCATGTTACAATCGTAAATTTACAAAGATACAGCTGAAGGTGAGGCATATTATAATTATGGCGTAATATACTGGAAACTTTTAACATCTGATTTATATGGTTTATGATTGCACCCATTTTAAGATTGTGAATTTTGCATATACATATAATAGGTGATTTTCATTGTTTAGTAATATTTACAAGTTGCAATATATATGCGCACACACACACACACATACATTAGTAGGAGTTGCGAAACGAAATTAGTGATGATGCTTCTCTGATGCTTATGGGTATAGCGCTCCAGATATCTGCCCCTTTGTAGGAGAGAGAATTTCCTGCAATTTGCATGGAATAATTTGGTTTATGTATGAAATCACTGGGAAGCCTTGTATTACGATTATGGTTGTTCATGGGGGGTAATCGCCCTGTGAATGGGAGAAGTATAGTTTCCATTATTAGAAACTTTGTACATACTGATACCGACAGTAAGTTTATACAGGCCATTTAGTTTTAGAATATTTAAGTTTCTTAACATTGGAGAGGTATGAAATCGTCTGTTATCATTGTCTGAGAGCGTTCGTAAACATTTTTTATGGATTACTTCTAGCGGATATAGTATATAATTGTTTGTACTACCCCATGCTGTGATTCCATATTGCAAGTGTGGATTGATAAATGAGTAATATAACGTGAGGAGGGCATTTTGGGGAATTGTTTTTTGAGTTCAAACATTATGTAGAGAAATCTAAATAGTTTTGATTTGATATGTTTTGTGTGGCCCTTGAAATTAATTTTTTTATTTAACTTGATGCCAAGAACTTTAACTTCATTTACTTTTGAAAGAGGAGTGTTTCCAATTATTGATGGCGTGTGCACGATTACAGTTTTTTTAGTTACGATCATATATGATGATTTTGTCAAGTTTAGTAAAAGCTTATTTGCACACATCCATATATAGACATGATTTAATTGCCTGTTCACTTCGTTCATTAGGTAATTGATATCGTGGTGTGTAGAAGTGAGTGTTGTATTATCTGCATATTGAATACAATCTAATGTTGTTGATCGATAAAGACCATTTACATGCATTAAGAAGAGTAAGGGTCCAAGGATTGATCCTTGTGGAACCCCACTTTCCAAAGTAGCATGTTCTGATGAAATGTCATTTACTTCAACATACTGGTGACGATTAGAGAGATATGACTTAAACCAGTTTAGCATATTTCCACTTATGCCATATGTGTTTAAGATTGGGTGAAACGGAAAAGAGGAAAGAAACTCGTGAAAGATCCTTGGAGAAAAAGCGTAAAGCAACAGAAAGCAACTTGAGAGAGCAAAGGGAGCTAGAGGGATCAGAAATTATTGAAATGTTAGCAACTTCCGTCGATTCTGAAAACGATCCGAGTTTTGAAAGACCAACAACGGCAAAGCCAGTCCCTTCTCCTAATCGTAAACTTCGCTCATCGGAAGACCTAAGCAAGGAGAAGAGTAAAGACCAACAAGCTGCATTTCAGACAGTGAAAATCAGAACTGACAAAAAAAGTCTAAACGAAAACTTGATGCGGTGTATGGTCCAGTCTCTTGCCGAGACAAGAACTTCTCCTGAAGAGCTTTCGAGAGTGATAGTAAGAGTAGTTAACATGGTTTTGGGTCAAGATTGGAAGCTGAAGGCAGATGATAATGAGAAAGATTGTGAGGGTGAGATGGAGAGTGAAAACGAAGAGTTACAACTCCGTCACCAGTATTCAGACTTGACGTATGTATTTCCGAGCCGCAGATCAATAATGCAATACTTGGAAGATGCTTCATATTTGAATCTAGAGTATGTCGCTCAACAAATCCTCAACAAAGAGGATAACGTTGTGAGTGTAGAACTTGACGATACGACCAAGGTTGCCGGCCACCGGCTGTACTACGTGAAGGCTGACCACATCACCATCGCTGGCATGAAAAAGTCGCTGACAACTGGATATCTGGAAAACGTCAGCCATTCCGGAGAGGATGGAGCCAGAGCTTACGAATTCAAATTGAGTTGTCTAGCCGTACTAGCAAATTCTACCACTGACGAACTCAAATCTCAAATAGATTTCTGGATGTCTGATCGAGCTAGTAAATGTGGAGTACTTTTACAGCATCTTGGAATCGAATCAACCAAGATCTTGAAGTGCTGCGCCCATATCATTATAGGAGTAGATCACGCTATAGACAAAGTGTTTAAAAACACAGAACAGAAAATCGGAGTACATAATCTACTTCAAGTTACGGCAGGAGAAAAAGTTTTCTGTTCTCCTAGTTCTTCCATTCATACTTTGTGACTCATTGCAGTTGCTAAATTGCTCTCTCCCAGCCACGCCTCCCATTCGGTATCTCTCTATAATGACTATAAATCTTGGATGGCGGATAATGGACTCAAATGTGATGAATTCAAAGGATTCGTAGCAAACCGATTTGGGAGAATCGCCGAGTTAGCAAAAGAATATTTGTCAAGGCGAGATTCCATCCAAGCTTTCTTTGATGCCGTAGTAGATGTCAACAGTAACAAGCTAGTTCTCGCAGTGTCAACTTTCATCCAAAGTCATTGGTTCATGTGTTGTTCCCAAATTTACGCAATGATAGGTGAAGTGATGATTTTCCCTATGATGCAGCTTCTTGGAATTGACAAGAAGGGTGACGAGAAAAGTGAAAGAACTTGGTCTGGAGTAAAACGTTTCTTTGAAGGTAAAAGGGTTGAACTGAATGACTTGATGGATGTAAGGAAGGAACAAGCCAGCTCTGGTAAAGATAAACTTGAAGCTCTAGTTCTGGAGGAAGTCATTGATACTGTAAATAATCAACTGTCTTGTATGGACTATTTAACAAGATCAGATGATGAGGCTAATCTAGACTTGATGTATGCCCCTCTGAAAAGTATAGGATGCGAATCAGAATTTTCAAAACTTGACAACCGAACAGGGCCAGTGGTGTTAGCACATCCATTCAAACGCACTCGAGAAAAAATATTGTTGTGACTAACGGACTTCTGATAGACTCTTCGTTCGAATCAAAGTTTCTTGAGGATAGGAAGGCATCCTGGAAATGGGCCAGGAGTTCAGAAAAAGTGAAGAAAGTGAAGCAATTAGAGGAAGATTTTCTAGCTACTGTGCATGCTGCAAAAAAATTGTTCCTACTGAAAAAAGTAGAGCTCAAAAAGAAAAAGCTGGCAAAATATTGGCGGTTTAGGAAAATTGCAAGAAATATGGAGGCCCTATGACTCCAAACAACCTGGATGCTTTGTACAAACTGAACGAAAAGCAGCTCCTCACAGAAATTGCCTATTTGAGACTCACCATCACACCAGATATTCGTCAAATGAGACGTGTTAAAGTGAGAGACGGGAAATTCAAAATGGGAAAATTTAGTGTAGATGAACTGATGAAATTCTATTAAGAATGCCTTGCGACCAGAGAACACTGTTACTAGTGATATTGATAGTTTATTGAACAATGTGTTGTAAATATGATGATTTCATGATTTGAATTACATCATGGAACTGATATGAATGCCTTATTTTTTTTCTTTACATGATTTTTTAATAAAATAATACCTTTCTTTTCCATTTTTTGCCTATAACCGCTAAACCACGCATCGAATGGCTCTGGTTTGTTCATTTTCAACTTCAGCGTTAAAAACATATGAAAAGACATATAACATATGAGGAGTAGCGGTTTTCTTAAGCATCAAAAAGAGAAAACTATTTTTTTGCCCGCCACATTTTTAAACTAATCCACTGAACCAGGTCAAAACTTCATTTTAGGTCCAAGAACCAGCAGGATTCGTATTCAGCAGCGAAAATGGCCATAGAAACAACCACTCGTCTTGGCAATTTAAAAAAGAAGTCATTATTTCTCTATCCCTATTATTAGAGTTTATTTTAGCGAGATCGATGTTTAGATCGCTTACAATGATACAGTTATTGTTGATATAATTAAAAGTTAATGTTGTATCTATGCTCCCGATAAACGTTGGCAAGTTACCATTTGGTGGTCAGTAGATGCCAGTATTGAATAGGAAATATTATTTATAGATATCTCAACTGCTGGGGTTTCAGAAAGATCATTTATACCTGTCATTTGCTCAATACTTTTACTTTTATGATTAGTGTCTATATAAATGCTTACTCCGCCTTCTCTGTTATTACACTGCCCAACAAAAACATTTTTTGCCGCTGATTTAATTCTAAGACCTGTTTCTGGATAATATTGATGTGCTGATTTAAAAAATCACCTTAGATTTTGTCCATCACATCAGGTTTTCGTGCAATGCAATATGCCTCTTTTGGGTGATCCATGAAGGGCGCTTATCAAAATTGATGATTTTTGAGACCTGTTAACAGCTGTTTTGCTGTTAAAATTTTATCTGTGGAATACGCAAATCTGTGCATTAAATCTAAAAGTCATGTACAACATATTAAAATCTTGGGTATCTGTGATTTCCCCAGGTGTGAGCGTGACGTCATGATCATGGATTCATTTTTTGCTTATTTAAACACTTTTAATCACTTTCTGTGTCAATATTACCATTGTATATTAAAGTTCACTCCCTGCACAATTGTTTACTTTTCCATGCTGATTCTGAGTATGTAAAAACTTATTTTTTGAAAAGAAAAAAAATTGGGCATAACCCTGCCAAAATGCGATATCTCCAAAATATCCGTATTTGATTGCTCGAAAACCTGACGTGACAGGCAAAAACTAAGGTGATTTTTGAAATCAGCACACCAAAGTTACCTAAAAACAGGTGTTAGAATTAAATCAGCAAAATTGGTGTTGGGCAGTGTTATTGTCACATATGTGGTGGCTCATGTAGCCCGGTATATTAAAAAGTGACTTATTATTTTCATTTAACCAGGTTTCAGTCAATATAATACATGTAAATTTATATTGTAACAATTTTAGATTGAACATCAACTCATGAAAGTGATCTGGAAGGCTTCTGATATTTAAATTAAAAAAAATATGTTTCCCTTACTGTGTCGCTCGTTTAAGTAGGTATCCACTGTCACATAGTTACTATTTATTTTATTTTGAGACTCATTGATTATATTCACAGATCTTAGAGAACGTAAGGTGTTAATCACAGAGTTAAGAAAAGAGAGAAAAAGAAGAATATACAGCACAAATACAGAGATATATGTGTACGCACACATATACCTATATATAAATGTACACTTAAACATACACACATATATATAATATATATATATATATATATATATATGAAAATTATTTCACGAAAGTAACACGTGAAAAATATTTATGATGAATAAAACCACGAAGGAAAGGAAACACAAAATGGTGCTCAAGCGCTTTCGTCTAATGACATCCTCAGGAACACTGAAGTACATAAAAGGGTGACAGCCTATATATACGTTACAGAAAAAAAAAATAAAAAAAAATAAAAAAATAATATATATATATACCGTATATATATATATATATATATATAATATATATATAATATATATATGCAATAAACGGAGAAGTAAAAATAAAAATTAAAAATTAAAGGATTATCAGAGAGGCATACATAGTTGTAAGGAAAAAAATATCGATTTTTAGCACAAGATCAAATGAATTATAAAAATACGAATTTATACTGGAAATCTGCCCGGGTTTTAACACTCTGCCTTTTTTGGTTAAGTTTCGATGTATATAAAAATAAAATGAAAATTAAAAGTTAATAAAGTAGCATACAAGTTTACCAAAGATTTAGTGTTCTACCCTTCTTATCTAAATCTGTTTTGAAGGAATTCAAAACAACAGGATCGAGTTGAAAAAGACCTTTGCTTATGTTGAAGTTATTTGAAAGTTGGATAATGGCAGACTCAAGAATATTTCTATTAACAATGTTGCTAGAGTGGAATAAAACTGACGCATTATTCCAATCAATACAGTGGGATAACTCTGACAAATGGACAAAAAGGGCACTGGACAACTGTCCTGTTCTAACGGAATATTGATGCTGTTTTATACGTGTGTGCAAATCCTTTCCCGTCTGACCTATGTAAAAGGAATTACATTGTTTACACCCAGTTTTATAGATAATGCCTGAATTATTGGTAGGGCTATTTTTTTTTTACTATGATATTTTTCACAATATTGTTATATGAAAATACTACATTAATATCCAAAAGTTTAAGTACATTAGCAATGCCTAAAAAGCCCGGGAAAAATGGAAGTACTAAAATATTTTTTGACAAAGTACGAGTGTTATTATTGACACGATAGAAAGTTCGTTTTGCCTTGTTGAGACAAGATTCCATAAACGCAGATGGATAACACAGATCACTTCCAATACCGTTGATTTTTTCCAATTCGGCATCGATGTATTCCGGACTGGCGATCCTAAGGGCGCGGAGAAACATTGATGAAAAAATGGCCTTCTTAGTGGGGGTGTCATGTCCCGAGTCAAAGTGTACGTAGGACAAATTGTTTGTTGTTTTCCGATAGATACTAAACTTAAAACCTGGGCTTTCCCTATGTACACGCACATCCAAAAATGGGATTGAATTGTCTTGTTCCACTTCTAAAGTAAACTTAATGGAGGGGACTTGATCATTTAACTGAAGGAGGAAGTTACCCAGGTCACGATTCATGGGCCAGACACAGAAAATATCGTCGACGTACCGCAACCAAGGGATGCCAACCCCCAGGATTCTCGGAATGTAAGTAATTTCGAAAAACTCCATATAAATATTGGAGAGGAGGGGCGATAAGGGGTTGCCCATGGCCATCCCAAAAACTTGTTGATAATACTCGTTATTGAAAGTGAATTTACAGTCTTTGATGCAAAGCTTAATAAGATCCAAAACAATGTGTGAAGGTAGTGGCAGGTCATACTTATGTAATTCTTGGGAGAGAAAGTCAAGCATATCGTCAATCGGCACTTTTGTAAACAATGAACAAACGTCAAAACTGATCAATCTATCGTTAGTTTCAGTACGTGCATTATTCAATTTTTCAGTAAGATCCATGGAATTTTTTACATGTGAATCAGAGATAGTTCCGAGAATGGGGGACAAGACTTTGACAAGCCATTTGGAGAGTTTATAAGTAATAGAGCCCACCGAGCTAATAATAGGGAGCATAGGTGCAAGGTTTGTGGGTTTTAATAAGACCGTAAAGGTAGGGCAGAGAAGGTGAAGTGTAATCTCCCTCAGTATTTGTTTAACATAGTTAAAGGCCTCGTTTATAGTGCGGCGAATAGTAATTACGAAGATAACTTTCCTAAACGTTTTCGCAATAGCCTCTCACAATTAAAAAAAGATGGGGAGCTCCATATTACTAAAGCAGACAAGGCTAACACCATAGTTATTATGGACAAAGTGGATTACATCGGAAAGATGAACGAGCTTCTCCAGGACCCCGCCACATACAGCAAACTTAGGAAGAACCCGCAGGATGACGTCATCAAATCATTTAATAGTGGCTTGAAACGCATTCTCAAAGATCATAAGGACTTAATTCCGCTTTTCATGTCCACTTCACCTTCTCTGCCCTACCTTTACGGTCTTATTAAAACCCACAAACCTGGCAACCCTATGCGCCCTATTATTAGCTCGGTGGGCTCGGTGGACATCGACAAGCCCCACAAAGCAAGAAAGAGTACTGGAAACGTATCACCAAAGTCCAAGAAAATCTGTGCGGCAAGCGAGTCGTGAGGTAGGAATTTCAGAATCGTCTGTCCAACGCATTTTGAAGCGCTGTCAATGGAAAAGTTACATTCCAAGATTAGTCCATGCTATTAATGAAGATGATCCGGACCGAAGAGTGGAGTATTGCGAGTGGTACTTGGCACGATGTGGATGTGGATTGGACGAAGGGGTTTCGTAGAATACCCTCCGCGTTCACCAGACCTCACACCACTAGACTTTTTTTATGGGGATACTTAAAAGACAAAGTCTACGCTATAAATCCTGCAACAGTCGCTGAATTGAGAGCAGCCATTGAACGAGAATGCACACAAATACCAAACGAAATGTTTCGTGATGTTTGCGATTCCATTGCTTCGCGTTATCAGCAGTGCCTGGACCAGAACGGACGTCAGTTTGAAAACAGGCGTTGACAAAACAATTAAATAATGTCTATAGATTCTATTACATTTTGAAAATGAAATGTATTTTAATAAACACTGCCTTTATAATTATTTAAAGTGTGTATACATTTTTTTGGGACGCCCTGTATATATATATATACCTACACATAGATATATATATATATATATGCGGAGCGTACCGGAAGTAATACCTGTAGAGCTGCAATA
This sequence comes from Bathynomus jamesi, assembly GCA_023014485.1. Classification (NCBI taxonomy): domain Eukaryota; kingdom Metazoa; phylum Arthropoda; class Malacostraca; order Isopoda; family Cirolanidae; genus Bathynomus; species Bathynomus jamesi. The sequence continues at coordinate 245,300 of JAJOZX010001186.1, read as the reverse complement.
CGCATAATAATAGTTTTGTGTTTATGTTCTTTGTCACGTATGTAAATCACATCTTACGTCTTTCGTATTGTTTTATTTGCTGATCAGTGCTTGTGAACCATGTATATTAAACTGAAACAAAGAGCTGTCATCGAGTTCCTGGCGAAGGAGGGCTGCAACGCTTCCGACATCCATACGAGGCTAAAGAAGGTGTACGGCGAGCGGACAATTGACGTCAGCAATGGGCGAAGATAGATGAAGAAATTTAAAGGGGAAACAAACATTGAGGACAACCCAAGAAGTGGGAGGCCTTCAACTGCAGTCACTGAGGACATCTGAAAACAGGTATATGGTTTGAGTGGCGCGGACAGACGCATAACCGTCCGGGAGATGGCAGTAGTTTGGCCGCAAAGAAGACGAGTGCAGAGCAATTGCAATGTTGATCAAATGAGTGCAAGCACCCCACCCCCACCCCCCTTGTTGCAAGATGCCAACCCTCTCCCCCCAGGGTACCAAAAAACTAACCTCTTTGGGGTAGAAGGTGGGACGGCCTCACCCCCCAAAGGGGTATACCTAACTTGAGAGAGAGAGAGAGAGTTACAATGAGTTACAAGGAAAAGAAGTACCTCAAAAGGCATTGCGGCCCATACTAAGGAGGTACGAATGGCAACGGGTGCCGGGGAAAATTTTCTACACCCTCAAATAGTGTGCAAGATTCGGTCTAACCTTTTCTTGAACAGATTCATAGAAGAACTGTCCACAACTTCTGAAGAGAGAAAGAGAGAGAGAGAGAGAGAGAGAGAGAGAGAGAGAGAGAGAGAGAGAGAGAGAGAGCATCCTACACCTGGAAGATCCAGGTGCACAATGGAACGCAGGGTAGCATCAATTGGCTTAGAACCCGAAATCCGCCAGTTGGTGTAGAAGCCAGTGCCTCCAGGCATTATCAGCCAGTTGGCTTAGAAGACTTAGAATGCAGATGTATGTGTGTATATATATATATAACGTTTGAGCTGCCAGATTGCGCTATTCAGATATTCTTAACAGCTGGCTTAGAAGTCCGTCATCGGCTTAGAAGGCGTAAATGGCAGATGTATATATATATATATATATATATATATATATATATATATACACACACATTATATATCGTTTGAGCTGCTAGATTGCGCTACAGAGGTACTCTTGACAGTTGGCTCAGAAATCCGTCAATCGGCTTAGAAGGTGTAACCAGCCATTTGGTATATATATATATATATATATATATATATATATATATATATAGTCTCAACTCCCCAGTTATTCCTTAATAACGTTTATGTACACAACCAAAAGAATTAAATAAAACACCATTACATCATTCTGTTTATTTAGACGAGCTGAGGAAAAATAATTCATGAAATATATAGGAAATAAATATACATTAAAAAATAATACACAGCAAAAATACACACATTAAACGAAGGATATATATATACACACATTCTTAAATAATAATATTAGCACAGGATAAAACTATATACCCATTTAATATACGTACGAGCAAATACGCACGTGTATATATATATATATAAACACCAAAACCTATATAAAAATAATAATAGTACAGGATAAAACTATATACCCATTAATACATATATATATATATATATATATATATATATAAACAGCAAAACTTATATAAAATCAAAATACATACACCCTATGTTCTACCGCGCTTAACTAAAATACTAAACTCGCACGTGATCGAGTCTACAGTTACATCATTGTTGCTTTGTACTATACAATAAATACGATTTAGCATTATTTCACCACTCAAGGTGTGCGGTTGCCTATACTCGATGTAAAGGGCCTTTATTTCGTTCAACACTATTTTTGTGCCCACCTTACAAATGACTAGCAAATTATCTTTAAACACGTACAGAATACAATCAAAAGTACGCACAAAGAAGGCGTCGTTAGCCACAACATCATTATTAAATCCAAGTTTATAAACACTCCTTTCCAGTTGACGGTTTTTCTTACCGATCCGAGCTTTTCAATCGTGAATTCTTCACAACGCATAGCGGCAGTTGAAATAATCTTCTAAATCGAAACGACAGCACCTCATTATATAGAGATACAACTCTTCAGTGTGAACAGTGTAGGCGAGCTCTGCCCTGTATCGCTGAAGTCCTTTATACCAAAGTTCATGATATTTCGAAGAGTCTAAACCATTTAAATAAGCATCCAGCTCTAGACCATTCTCGCCATGCTCATTCCTACATTCGATAAGCCCGTCGAGCAGAGCGGTGTATGCGTATTCAAGAACCGTATCAGAATAAACCATATCCGTAATACGTGCGGCTACTATAGGTTTCAGTTTGCGGAAATCAACGATTTCAAACATTATGTTAAGGATGAAGCAGTTTCGCGTGGGGACAAGAACGTTATTATCAGATGCATTCTTCCACATCAGTCGAATATCAATGCATGGCTGATCGTTATTTATACACAACTGGCTGATCGTTATTTATACACAACGTACAAACAATGGCATATGAGGGGGTATCACTAATCTGTTCTCTTCTTGTACTACACCTGCAGCTATTTTATAACGATCCTCACCCCACTTCTCAACTACCACGAAGACTCTATTCATCTCCTCAACACTTAAATAAACAACATTACGTTTACCAGAGTATACTTGTCTACAAGTCGTTTCAAGTACATAGTTAATGGCACCTGTTTTTCTTCTGAACACACGCAATGACTTCGTCACGGACACGTAGTATACGGCATTGAGAATGCTGCTCAAAGGAAGCTCCATCGTTTACTATTGTGAGAGTGCACAACCAGTCGGGTCAAGCTCTGAGATGACTATGAGCAACCGGTGCACTGTTTGGTTTGCTCATTGTATCAGTTGCTCGGAGACACTAGCACCGGACCTTCAGGCTCAGGGACAGGTGTGGATGAGTGAATCATACCAAGCGTTAATGTTTCGTGTACAGGATTGTTCCAGCATGAAAGAATCATGCGAGTACTTGTACCCATTATACCGGGCAATTTTCCGATACATGGAGTAATATCGATTTTAATGTTTTATCGGAATCGGAATACGCACTAGACGTTCATTTCCACAAACTAAACACATTAACAATCCGGCGCACTATTTGAGAGAAACGTGTGCCCGTATTTATCCTTTTTGTTTAACAGTCGATACTCGTCTCTAAATTCTATTAAAAACTTACGCATGCCTTTAGCTACAACCTCACTGCGAACCTCGTGAACCCTAATTGAAACATTTATATATTCAAATATACGTAATCAATGTAGTGGTAAAAATACTTTAGCTTGTCCATGATGATAAGGTTTACATTCTCAGCCGCAGGGTACGCGTACTCGGTATGATGCAACATGACATAATACCGCCTGTCATACCACTCATCAACAAGACTCACTATATACGCACGCACACACACACAAAGGAGAAAATAAAACCCTAATTGAAACATTTACATATTCAAATATATGTAATAAATAAACATATCGTTAACAATAGGCATATATATAATTCAAGTACTATGGTACTCAAAGGGTACGGCATTATAGGTACCAGGCACCTGGTAATGTTTCCTATAGGTGTTACGACACACCTTTGTGCCCCTGAGTTCCTTCGCACACCCCAGTTTCTGTGCCCGAAAATTGTGGATTCCTACAGTCAGTTGGGGAGGTTGGTCACCCTCATCTTTTAAGCACACTAGATCCTTCAACGAGTCAAAGTTAACGAACCGTCGGTTCGCCAGGTTAAGCGTGATGCCCTTCGCCTTCACGATATATTTCAGCTCTTTCCCCACCCTCACCCGCACCCTATAAGTTTTTGGCTCTGATGATACAAAGGAGTCAGCGTATGCACCATCACCATACTCACCCTTGATCTCGTCAGTCAACTCTCCGACGAATTCCACAATAGGCATTATGTATTCACCCTCCCTCTCTGTGAATATTACGCTATCTGTGTCAGCGTACAGCACCCTCCACCCAAGAGAGTGCAGTAGTTCCCAAAACTTGTTGCGTGTGTATGCCGTTGTGAAGCTGGCTACAGGTATGTTTGTAACACGGGAGGTATCTGTGGCCAGTTCGGTGATGTACTTTATTACGTACGTGTTACCAACATTCACGATCTCCCTAACCTCTTTATCGGGGGCATTAGCATAATCCCACACCTCGTTATAACTTTGGGCCAAATGAACGTTCCCCTTACCTGTATTCTGTGCAAATTTGCCCCAAAGCCTATTTAGGCATAACTTTGCACTAAATCGCTTGCCAGAGTTCATAACAATTTGGGTATGGTCAAGTTGTATCCCTTCACGGTCACTGTAGCGCTGAATATAAGCCAATAATTCACCCTCGCTCTCAATCCCTCGTGGGTAGCCTGATGCTTCTACTTTATCATTCAAAAAGGTATTTATATACGGCGTGAAAAGGTTGGGGAGTTTCTGAAACCTCCACACCTCATACATCTTCAATATTCTGTAACCATGGCAGATGGATAGGGACAGCTCAGGACTTGTAAATACACCTCTTATCTTCCGTTGGTTGGTTGTGATTATAGGGCCCATTAGCCCATTATTCTCCTCTGTGCACTTCACGCACAGAGGAAACATGAGTTTATGATCTATAACGACGGGTAAGATCGGCATCCATGAATCGCGAGGGGGAAGCACGTCTACGAAAGAAAGCCCGAAATAGTACTTGTTCAAATTTGTTGAGAACACCTCGATGGTGAGCAGGTCAGGTCCCACCAGTTTTTCAGGTGCACCTACGGGGTACGGATTCTTCTGCATCACGTAAGGATATAAAGAATAGATAGAAGAGTCGTAGTAATGGAGTTTCACGCCCTCCGTAGGTGGAAAGTATAGCTTGAATGTGTTTATACGCCCTCCGAACAAGCTATCACCGCATTTGGGATGGTCCAGCACCATTGAACGCTTGATCTTGTTTATTTCTTCACGGTACTCTCCATCTGTTTCCATCCGTGCATCATACTCATGCTCCCACAAGATCTTGTGAGTGAACTGGGTACCTATAAGCTGATCGCAGGTCCGGGTCCATGCAAGACTGTCGGCAGGAGATCTACCGTTGATATCTCCTACGACTCCACACTCAGAACGTGGGCATCCATGCCCCTAGCAACCGTTAAAGGAGTTCACAGTCTTGTCACCAGTGGCACCGTCTTTCTTAACACCATCAACCCAAAAAACACGACTTTTGACTTTAATGGGTACTTCCCCCGTGTTGCGGGTGTGTTTTATGTATACTCCGGTCCAATGCTGTATGTGTATGAGCCCGTAAATAGCCTTGTGCCCATAACTGCGAGGGTTGTTTCTGTGAATGAAGGCAAAGGTGTCTTTAGGCATGAAATTGTTCTTGAACACAGTAAAGCACAATGAGGCGATTGTGGTTGTGACTTGCAGCGGATCGCAGTTGAAACGGCTTATGTACATCCTTCTAAACGCCTGGAAACATACTCTAAGTACGCGCACATCATTCACGCAATTACGCTCACATTCATCAGCTACACTGTATGGATTAGTTCCATTAAAACTGTTGTAGTAGCGGTGAAAATCTTCACGCTCACTATCACTCATGTTGGTGTAGTTAAAGTTTTGTTTGGGGGAGGTAGTCCTACGTAATTTAAAGTGTCGCTAGTGAGGAAAGTGTAAGGGAAATACCCTTTTGAAACTTCGGCGGCTACACCCATCATCTTGGATAGCTTGGCTAGTTTACAAGGTGTGAATAACAAAGCATCTTAAACTGAACATTACCTCTATCTGCATTTGTACAAGCTTGTTTCCTCTTTTCAGGGGGTCACCCGTGAATATCTCTGATGACTCGTGCTCAAGCAGTTCCTTATAAAGGAACTGTGTGTCAAATTTTGCGCCGTTATGGGCAAAAATATACACAGTCACTTTTTTTAACTTGTCCGCTAACTTGACAATAGAGGACACAAAGAGTTTCACGGGGTTGTCGTGTGCGATCGTTTTAAAAACGTTTCTCCGTTTACCACATTTGTAACACTCATCTCACTCACCCTCCATTCACTCATCGCAGATAGTCTGGCTTACAATTAGATGTGGGATAACCACTTTGGTTTCAGGGTTTATGCAAGTTTCTATATCGTAGTACACAGTTATACAAGGTCTATTTTTAGGTTTAGCGTCTTTCATATAACATACATTCTTCACTCCATCCGCCTTATATTTCTCATGGGAATTTCATCACATATTTCTCCAGTGAATTTCGTCACATTTATGCTTGAATTTCCCCCAATTATCCATCATATCAAACATACCACATTCACAGATTCTCATTTTCCTGCAAGTGTCAATTGACATATGGAACTCAAAGCATTTATTATTGAAAAATGTTCGTCTGCACACATTACATTCCCTCTTCTCAGCTTCATCTACACGACTGTCACATTTGGAGCTTTTACACTGCTCACATACCATGTGGCATCCCTTACATTGTTTCACTATATCATCCTCAAACTTGAGACATCCCTTACACAAATCATAATGCCTTCCATATTTTCGACTTTTATCATTACTAGCGTAAAGATCCCTTATATTGTGGATTGGGAGATAAGTTGTTTCTGACAATCCTAAAATAAGTAGAGGTCTTGTACGATCTCTCACACAGCTTTTAAAAACATACACAATCCTACGACGATCACCCATTCCAAATACAACTATACGAACATTCATTTCCTGCTCTACCCTTCTCAGCTGTTCAGGACCCATATTACACTCAAACTCAAGCTTACAATCTGAAGCCAGTTTACGAGCACGCTGCACAACCGTAGGCAACCATATAGTTTTGACCCAGGTATTTAGTACAGTAAACATATGGGATAAGACTACTGCTACAAAGCCGCAACCACGGTCAGCTTTTTTTGTGCTTTCTGTAAATATCCCGCGAATTGAAGTTAAGAGTATAAGGTGTGGCACTATGACCAGCAACACGGAATACTGTGTCAATATCTTCTGTGAAGTTGTCCATATTGAAGGTTGTATTACTTTGAGAGGCTTGCCTTATACAGCCCAAGATATATTTTTTGGCTACAGCTGCCAAGCGTCTGAATGGTATTACTACCAAAAAATCTTCTACATCCCCGTCATCTGTCCCGAACCCGAAGGACAACCTCGTCTGGACTTCACGTTCGTCGCGATTCTGAAGGGCAACCTCCACAATATGTTCAACTACGCGCCACAGTCTGTGTTCAACACCGTTGCTCTACAGGGTTCCAGGGTCAACCCTGACTATATACCGATTTTTAGTCAGGGCCGGGGTGGGGTTAGCGTTGCGTACCAGTTCGAATGTTATACCTTCCTCTACAACACGAGAAGCTGCTGATGTGGAGGATGTACCCGGAATTAAACAGGAATAAGGGGTACAAATTTAATTGAGGAAGGAGCTAGTGTGGAGGATGTGTCGTAAGACGTAGAGGGCTAGGGCTCTATTACTGGGGGTCTAGCAACCGGTGCACTTCTGGCACTTTTATACCTGACGTGGAAGGTTCTTCATCATCGTGCCTCCGCTTTGAACTGCCACGTGGTGGAGGTGTCGCTGGTGATGGTTCGTCAGTGGGGGCGGAGTCTGTAACCACAACTACACTGTCATCGGGTTCGTGTGTAATATCGACGATGGGGGGGGATGTACCTCATCGTCATTTACGGTTCTGTGGAAGAAGAAGAAAAACAAGATTGTAGAATATAAGGAGCAACACTTAAATTTTGTTATATTTTGTAAATGTTCCAGTTAGGGGTGTGACGTGTTAGAGATGGAATCTGTAGAAAAATTCAGGTTCACAAGCCCATCCACATATATTATATCTGGCCCTACAGGATGTGGTAAAACTGTGTTTATGCTTAAAATCATTAAATATACGGGGGGAGATGTTCTCAAAATTTGTAATATGGTGCTATTCGACGTACCAATAAGTGTTCTACAAAGGTGTATATGACGTTAATTCGTTAAAGGAAAATGAACATACAGTCATTGTAATTAAGGATCTCATGTTGGAAATGGATAAAACGTTTGCCGAGACATTTACAGTGTTCTCTCGCCATCTTAACATAAGCGTATTCTTCATCAATCAGAATCTATTTTTCAAAAATAGATACATGCGCGATGTGTCGTTAAATACACAATATCTAGTCTAATTCGCACAAAGTAGAGATGTGTCACAAATTGGGGTATTAGCCAATCAAATGTTACCGAATCAGCGTAAGGAGTTTTTGGAAGTTTATAAAGAAGCTCGAAGTCAGCGTTACGGATATTTGCTTTGTGACCTTCACACGCGAAACACGTTTAGGGTGCTTCTAAGAACGAATATATTCCCAAACGATCTTGAAATGGTGTATGTTCCAGATTGACAAATAGGCTAGAGAAATATCGTGAATTAATAAAAATTTATCAACGATTGCCCCTGGCATTGCAGCAGATGTTTGTTAAAAATATCGACTTGGACTTTTGAAAATGCATCTGTGAAATCTGCCTTAATGTTATAAAATGTAATGTGCCAATGAAATCTCCTCAGAAGGCTCGCCTATGTCGTTACAAGAACATAATACGTATGCTCGCTCGTAAAAGTCAAACTGTGGGGAAGAAAAAGCGAATTATTGTGCAAAGAGGGGGATCATTCCTCCCCATCTTATTTTCACTTTTAGAACCTTTACTGACTAGAATAATATAATGAAGAAAGTGGTAGTGATTCCGCACAAGGTGTATGCTTCACTGCAAAGTTCAAAGAGTCCGGACACAGTTCTAGAACCCCGTAAAAGCAGGCTTAAAAGAATGGAAAGTGAAGTGAAGTGACAGACCTATTAAATAGTGAAAAGTCACCTGATGAGAAAAGGATCTTGCACCAAGAGGCTCTGCAGAAATTTCTTCATGAGTACGAAGATTATAAGAATCTGACAGAGATCCCCGTGGTTATTAGGCATAGCGCGAGCAACGATGAGCATGGCGACAGAGGACCTGCGGCCGACGTTAGAGATGACCAACCAAAGAATAACGGAACGCAACACATCGAGCATGTATTAAAAAGAGTCTCCCACATACATTGAGGAATAAAGGCTTAAGTCTTTATAGTCTATTGAGTGAGGACCCCAACATAGAGTGGACCGATACAGGCGAGGTCATTGTTGAAGGAACAAGGGCACAGGGGTCGAATATCGTCGACATAGTCCATGATCTGGTGAGAAAGTGTGACGGGCCCTCACCATCAGGATGGAAGCATATTAAAGCAAGACTACAACAAATAAATGTCCCCAAAACATTGATAGGAAATCTGAATAGGTTAAAAGACTTGGAGCAAGTCTCGCATGTGCCACAACTAAGTACGCCATCACCCCCAACAGTAGCATCTTTGAAGAGGAGAAAGAAGAGGCCAAACAACAACGGCGAACCGGTTTTAGGCGAATTTGTCTACAACAATTTGTCTAAAGATACAATTCATGTACAACAATTTGTCTACAACAATTTATCTACAACAATTAGTCTACAGATACAATTTATCTACAATAATTTGTCTACAGATACAATTTGTCTAGAGATACTATTACTAATATTGGACCTAGTATGTTTCATGGACTGCTCTCGATTTTCCTACGAAATTGAAAACAAGGGCAGTCGATGACCCTGATTTTGTTTCTGCAATCGGTTTTCTTGAGAAACCTAACCTAACCTAACTTAACCTGACCTAACCTAACCTAACCTAACCTGACCTGACCTAACCTGACCTAACCTAACCTAACCTGATCTAACCTAACCTAACCTGACCTTACCTAACCTAACCTAATCGAGTTTCTTATACTATTGTTTTTTGCAAGATATCGCACTAATTCTTGTCATTTTTTGTGAATTTGTATGGCGTAAGCGCCACACCAGCTCGGACTTATTCAAAAAGATGTTGGAGTGTATTGCGTCGTTTCAGTAAATAAATTTATTCAATATCCAATAACATTTTTCTTTATCATTTCTCAAGAAAACCGATTGCAGAAACAAATTTTTAATTTTTTTGAAAAAATGAATAATAATTAACATCAAATAGCTTTCATTTTTCCTCTCTAGACAAATTGTATCTGTAGACAAATTATTGGAGATAAATTTTATCTGTAGACTAATTGCTGTAGATAAATTGTTGTAGACAAATTTTTGTAGATGAATTGTATCTTTAGACCAATTGTTGTAGACAAATTCGCCGGACACCCCGCGAACCTATCCACATGTGTCTAAAATACGCAAATGGCTAACATATTAAGAAAACACTATTATGACATTTCTAACCCAGCCTCCTATGGCGGTGTTAATAGACTGTACAGAGGTGTTTACAATGATGGAGTAGGGAAAAAGGATTTTGAGAGGTTTTTGCGGGAGCAGGATGTTTATACACTTCATAAGCCGGTGAGAAAAAGGTTTAAAACAGCTAGGACAACAGTGGCTTCGATTGACTCTATTTGGCAAGCAGATTTAACAGACATGCAAAGATATTCAGGATATAATGATGGCTATCGCTACATTCCTATTCATAACAGATGTATTCTCTAGATATTTGTGGCCAATTCCACTGAAAAATAAATCGCCTGAAACAGTTGCTAAAGCTACCAAAACGCTGATGTTGAAAGAAAACAGGGTTCCAGGCTATTTTTTTACGTTATGGGGTAAGAATTTATTGGCCGAGCTTTTCAGAACATGTTGGCAGTGTTTAATAGCAGTTACTACACTAGCAATTCTATACATAAGGCCTCTTTAGCTGAAAGAGTTCGACGTACCATAAAGGAGCGCATGCATCGCTATTTTACTCACAAAAACACATTCAGATATATACACATTCTGGGATCATTGGCCTCGTCATACAACCGTTCACACCATCGCGCGATTGGGGCAACACCTAACGAGGATTTAGAAAGAAGTACGCACACAGAGTGTGAGGTGAGAAGAGAAATTCGTAGAGCACCGCCACACTCTACACGTTTCAAAATCAGTGATTATGTAAGGCTGTCGCGTTCGGGAAATAAATTCGCGAAGGGATTTGAGCAAGGCTGGACACGTGAAATTTTTAAAGTTTGGGCTATGAGACCTAAAGGCGAGATAATGATGTATTACGTTGAAGATTTGAGTGGGAAAGAAATCGCAGGAGGCGTTTACCGCGAGGAGTTGCAGAAAGTGACATCTAATTTAGGAAAAAATGTGTTTAAAATTGAAAAAAATTTAGGCAGCAAGGTTCAGGAAAGAGAAAAATGCACCTGGTGAAATAGCTAGGGAACCCAGAAAGTTAAAAATCGTGGTTAAATACCGTGACTCGGGACTTGTTGGGGAAATTTGATATACCGGGTTTTAAACTTTTTACTAATTATAGGTTACATAGGGTTGGTGGCTGCGTTTTGCTGTACATTCGTAATTCCCTTAGGGCTATCGAGGTGAAGATAGATTTTCCGGCAGCAATTAATGCGATATGCGTTGAAGTTTGGTGCGTAGTATTAGTTTTAATTTTGTTGTTGTTTATAGACCTCCCGTTCAACCCCTCGATACCGATACTAGATTTTACACACTTCTTGGTAACTTTATTGATAATCGGAATACTATAATTGTCGGAGACTTTAACTGCGCTAATGTTAATTACGAGACTTTTACTGGTAATGAGGAGGGTTTGAGATTGATTGAGTTCATGGAAGATAATTTTCTACGACAGAGGGTTACCGAACCAACGCGCGGTGACAATATTTTAGACGTGGTGATGACGAACGGCGAAAATATAGTTGAAGGTTTAGAAGTAGGCGAGAGTTTAGGATGTAGTGATCATCAAATTATTAGGTTTAAGTTATTGATAGAAAATACTAGGGATAGTAACGTAACAGAAGTCCCTGATTTTCGTAGGGCCAATTTTGATAGTTTTGCGGATAGGATGAGAGTAGTGGACTGGGATAACTTATTTATGGGTAATGAGGAATGGCTTCGTGCTAAGAGACAGAGGGTCGTTGTTAATGGAAGTGAATAGGGGTGGTTGGATGTACGTAGCGGTGTCCCACAGGGTTCAGTGTTAAGCCCATTGCTATTCGTAATTTACATTAACGACATAGATGTAGGATTGACTAGTAACGTGTCAAAATTCGCGGACGATACTAAAATAGGCGGTAAGGTTGTTAACGAGGTCGATAGAAATAGGCTCCAAGACGATGTAAATAGGATTATGAAGTGGACGGTTAAGTGGCAGATGCAATTTAGCGTAGACAAATGTAAAGTTTTGCGGTGTTTTCCTGTTAACGGGAATACTCAACCGCCCGCCATCATCTGGACTCGGATCTTGCGGAATTCATGTGACGACAACGTACCGAAAGCAGCGACGTTTTTTCTGCGATTTTAGATGACATAAAGACATTTTGGCCCTCTACTAACTGATTATCGTTTACATATTAACTAATTTCATTTAAATGATTAATAAATTCGGTACTTACGTATTATCGGGACTACCAAACTGTTTATGATATATTTTTGCTCTCGTCATTTTCGTTTAAACTAACGAAAATATCACAACTTAACGCAACCAATTATATTTATCAAAGGCGTACAGTTCACCTAACCGGGCATTGAATTAACCTAACTTGGCATTCAGTTGACCTAACCGGGCATTTTCCGTTATATTAACCTGTTAGGTTAATTCAATGCCCGGTATAGTCAATTGAATGCCCGGTTAGGTCAACTGTACGCCCTTGATGGTTGGTTAGGTTAAGTTGTGATATTTTCGTTAGTTTAAACGAAAATGACGAGTGCAAAAATACATAACAAACAGTTTGGTGACGGGCGGTTGGGTATTCCCGTTAACAGGAAAGCACCAGTTTTGCATATAGGTTCTCGTAACAATAATTGCACGTACACGATGGATGATAGAGAGTTAGCGAGCGTTAACGAGGAAGTAGATTTAGGCGTACGAGTATCTAAGGATTTAAAAGTTAGGAACCAGTGCCTGGAGACTTGCGCAAAAGCTAACAGGATGTTAGGCTTCATAGCGCGTAATTTCTAATTTAAATCGAAGGATATTATATTGCCCCTTTACAAGTCCCTAGTCAGGCCTCATTTAGAATATGCCGTTCAGTTTTGGTGCCGGTATTTGCGTGAGGATATTGATAAGTTAGAAAGGGTTCAGTGTCGTGCCACGAAACTAATTTAGTCATTGCGCAACAAGCCTTATGAAGTTAGGATCAAAGTGTTAGACTTGCAATCACTCGAAACTAGGAGATTAAGGGGGAAGCTTATTGAAGTTTTCAAAATCGTTAATAACATCGATAACGTAAATTTTGACAAACTGTTCACTTTCGATAATAGCAATACACGTAATAACGTATTTAAGTTGCGTGACAGACATTTCATTACTAATATCGCTAAAAACTTCTTTACGTTTAAAGTAATTGATAAATGGAATAATCTTTCCGCGTCCGTCGTGAACTCTACCAGCGTTAATGTGTTTAGAAACCGTCTAGATAGGCATTTTAAAAATATTAACGTTGATTAAAATAAAAAAAACAATTGTCAACAGGAGTTCTAGGGGTGGTGATCGGGGATGAGTCTGTTGACGTCCAATGCCAGCTTGTGACATGCCAGCGTGTGATATGCCAGCAAAAAAAAAAAATTAGACTAACACGAACTTAGTTGTAGCTTGCTGAGTAAATTAACCCACTTTTTGTTATTCTTTACACTTCCTTCTTCTCTCCTTATTTGCATGTCTGTAAGTCTCTTTATTGCATGTCTGTAGTTTGCATGGTATGATAGTGTTTGAGTTAAGAATGTGTTGCATGGTTTGTAATGCGTTCTTATTTTACTTCTTTTCATCTTTCACCCCTTTCCGGCAGAGTAAGCTCTACCTCCCTATAGAGTAGAGGACCGTTCTGCAATCTTTCCTATTCTCTCCGACTATTTTTCTGACTTGTCGGCAGTGGCCGGCGGATGATGATGATGGTGAGTCTTTTTTTCTTTTTCTGAATGAATGTTAACCCACGAGTGATAGGTGTTGCTACTTACTTTACCCCTAATTCTCTTCTCTTAACCCCCTACTCTTTCCTTTCTCTCGCGCTGACCTTAGAGTGGATCTTAGGGTCTTTGTTAGCCTTAGCTTCTGTAGATCTGTAGAACATGGCGCCTAAGCACTTCTATATCACACTCCCGTCCTGTTCTTCTCTGTACATTCTAACAACACACTAGCCAACTTTGTAACAGAACTCCATGGGCCCATTGAATTGGAACGTGATTCGGATGAGGTGGGGTTATGCGAAATTCAGCTATCCACCAGCTTCTTAAGTATTGATTATAAAGAACCCGTTTTTACGGTTCTTAGCGATCGTGGTGAGTGGGAAAAGGCGGGGTTAATTAGGGATGAAACCATGCGTGCCGCCCGGAGTGGGGAGCCCCTGTATTATACTACAGTAGTAACACTAGGCCCGGGTCGTTATGGTGTGGCCGAGGATGTTGTGAGAGACTTAAACAGAAGTTTAGAAAGCTCAAATCTTACGGCTGATTTAGTATACGAAATCGTAAACAAAGAAACCCCTGCACATGCTCTGACCCTAAAATCACAGGATGATAGAAATATTAAAGAAAAAGGATTGTTCCAAATTATAACCCAGGGCCGATATGGAGCATCGTTCCAAAGAGATACCTTTCACGAGGCACAACATGATTTGTCCAGCTTAATGTATCAGTTGAAATTGGAGAAATTGGATTTTTGCTATACACTCCCAGACATGTGCTATATTTACAGCAATATCGTGGGGCATCAATTTGTTGGGGATACCCAGGCGCGTCTGCTGCGCATTGCACACATTTCCAACCATAGAGGGAAGAGCTTGAGCATTATATATGAAAAGCCCCATTATATGAATGTTGCGACTACTCTATTAACCAATATCTCAATATATATAAATAAGAACGATTGAGGGAAGATTTTCCCATTCGGTAATCGGAGCTTAACAGTGAAGTTCCACTTTCGTCACATTCAGTTATAATGACCCGAAGGCCTTTCGCAGTCTATCGAGGGGTGAGATATCAGCGTGGGAGTGGGCTTGGATCCATTTTTTCAATCATATTACGCACGGCTGTCCCATTGTTGAAGAGGGGGGCAGATACTTCGGGAGGAAAGCGTAAGAATCAGCTTTTAACACGGTAGATAGCACAATGGGTGGAGCTAAACCTAAAGAAGCTCTAAAAAAACAATTAAAACGTACACGGGACGAAATCATCAAAGATGCAAAGAGAAAAATGCGTGGTGGCGGGAAGAAGATGAGGGCTGTCCAGAAGAAGGGGTTACCAACATGTGGCGTTAAACGTAAAAGGACATCAAGAAAGATAGAGTGTTCTAAGCGAATGAAAACTATGGTTGATAATTTTTTTAACTGATATAAGCTGAGGACATTGCTCTCACGAATCATAGGCTGATTACTACTTTTCGAGAGAGGTGACACTATTTCTGTCTCGTCATGGCACGCTTCATCCAACCGTGTAGGTCAAAATGTTGTAAATCGGAGCTGTCTCTCTTTGATATGCCCCCAACACAAGTTTCTATTGAGCACAGTGATTTTATTACAATTAACCCATTAAATACAATTAGTTCCCCTAGTGCACCTATAGAATTCGTAATACCCAGCTCAGGCCCATACGCTAAACTACGTATAGCCCATTCTGATGAAACGGACTGCGATGATAATTATTCTGCATACCCTGAAACCAACTTTCTGCACTCCATATTCAGTCAGTGTGAGGTGTATTTAAACCAGGTCAACATTTCGGCAGGAACGGGTTATTATCACCTACGAGCCTATCTGGAAAATGTCCTCAACTTTTCAAAAGAAGCGAAAGATACCTTTTTAACTGACGAGGGCTATTATCAGCCTAAAAACGAAAGTAGTATAAAGGACAAATTTAAAAATTCTAAAAAGCTATATGAATGTTTTGGACGTCTGCATACAGACTTCACATTCCAGGAGAAACTTATTGTGAATTGGGGTGGATATGAAATAAAAGCTCACCCACACGAATCCTGAGATCTGCATAAATCTGGGGCCTGATCAAGAAGAGGGCGCGAAACCCGTTGTGATTCACATTATGGAAACATCTCCGCGTACGGTGAATGAAATTAAGCTCTTTTAAACAATTAGAAATTATATATATATATATATATATATATATATAAATTGAGGATACATGCTATTTTAATGAAACATTTCAAAAACTAATTTTAAATAAATGTTAACACGTAATTATTTGATAAACAAAATTCACTCTCTAAATACTTAATAGAATACCGGATCAGATAATAAACACAAAGCAACTAGCCTAACTGGGCTCAAAAGGATGATTAGCTGGATGTGCTACGCATCATCTGCCAGCACCGGGTCACGAACCTGGGACCGCAACAATTCCCTACTTTTAAAACTTTAGTAATTCTAAAAACCAACTTGTAGAACTTACTATAAATTTTTAAGTTAACACGTACAGGGAAACAAGCGTGTAATAAAAGTTCACTTTCAAAGGATACCTTCATCGCATAATAAAATTCACTGTCTAAATGACATTCTCAGGAAGGAAGATTAGGAGGCTACTAAGCCCCGTCGCAGAGTCTCGAACCCCTGGGCAGATATCCTTTAACTTCGTTCATTATGGCTTTTTATAAATTAACTAACATTTGCAAGGGATAAGCACTGAATGATACGATGTATATAGCCCGAGAACTAATCACAAACTAAATTGTTACGTAATTACTCACATTTTAATGGCCTCTTCAACCGCTGGTTCTTTCTCGCCGTCACAAATTTCTGCAATGGATTGCATTGAAAGTAGGCTGTTTCGGTCGGCCGCTACGAAAAGATTGAGCGTAGTCACTGCAGAGAGGTACTCGTCTTCAAACAATTGCGGAGAGCAGTAAAGCTGATGTGTCTGACTGGAAGTGTCCATGATGAGAGATTGTGTAGTTACCCACTATTTTGGGTCCAGCTGAAAATGTTCCCCCTTATATACGTAACCCCGATTGGTCCCACCCCCAATATTCGATTCGCGAGTTTCCTCTGTGAGAGCGAGACTTTCCGCCAACCAGAGATCCTGGATTCCTTCTCATGCCCCGCCCATTGGATTTTAATTGGACGAGCCGCGAATTCTGGGGGCTTTTCTTTACCAAATATAACATTCATTCCATAGGTTATTTTGTTTTAAAAATTATATTAACGTTTTTGTTATAATTTAAGGATAAAATTGTATATAAAAGATAAATTTGTATTAAAGCAAAATATGTGCTTAAAAGTGGAAGAATGAATAGGTTACCCCAAAATAGAACCTATTTTATTATAAAGTTATATTAATATTTTTTTGTAATGAGGTTTAAAGATATATTTGTGTCTTAAAGATAAATTTATATTGAAACAAAATAATTGGATATAGGAAGAAAAATTAATAAGTTACCCCGAAATAGAATCTATTTGGGCGAAAGACGAGAAATGAAATAGTTATCCCGAAATACAATCTATTTTAAATATAAAGTTATAATAATATTTTTTTGTAATAAGGTTTAAAGATATATTGGTAGGGCGGGTCATACTATGCATCTTTTTTAAATCAATGGAGAGGGGTGTTCAAATGACATATTTTGGTGTATAGAACACAATTCTGAAGAAAATATTTAATTCTGATAAACCTAACCTACATCATTTTGCATTTGATTATTATTAAATTGTTGATTATTTTACTATTGTAGTTACCCCAGAATATGTCTTCTCACTTTTTCTATCATGGCTGCTCAAGTTATCTCTCATAGAGCATTGTTCTAACTAATTCATATAAACACATATAATGTAATTCATATAATAATAATAATATTTAAATACTCAAATAAGAAGGTGTGCCATTCCACTTAATTGTAATTATCATACAGTTTGGTATATGAATATTTTGACGGTTTTCTGGCGTGGATGGAAAGGAAGGCAGAGAAAAGGAGAAGGAGCAAGGAGGAAAGTGCTGCAGTAGCAGAGAAGGCAGCCAGGAAGGATGTTAAGAGATTTTTGGCAGATGGTGATGAGGATCTGGAATTGGAGAGAAGTGGTGATGAAGATGAGTTTGTTCCTGAAGTTGAGCTCTTCCCTCAAACTGACCCTGAGCCAGCAGCTTCGGCAAAGGTACAGAAAAACTATGATGAGATTCAAAACATTGCCCTTGCTAGTGTAAGGTATGGCATAGGGCTGAGGCCAACTGCAGCGATAGCAACAGCAGCTCTGATTGACGCAGGAATCATCACAGAAGACAATACAAGTAAAGTGATTGATAAGAGCAAGGTCAAGAGAGCACAGGAGAAGTTGATGAGAGAGCTGGGGGAACAGTTCGAGAAGAAGTGCAGGGAGGAGGGGGGGATCTCTTGCATCCTCTTTGATGGGCGGATTGACCTGACCAATGTGATGATGGAAGCTGAGGGCAGTGACCAATCTTTTCCCGCAAAGATCAAGGAAGAACACTATAGTGTTGTTAGTGAGCCTGGCAGCTACTATCTGTTCCACTTTACCCCAGAGAAAGCAACTAAAGAGGAGTCACATGCGGAGAAGATTGCTAAGGTCCTGTTTGCCTGGCTGAAAGAGAGGGTTATGATAAGACCTTGTTGGCCATTGGAGGAGACTCAACAAATGTCAACACTGGTGTGAAAGCTGGAGTAATGCGGAAGCTGGAGCTGCACCTGGGGAGAAAGCTGGTCTGGTTGGTGTGCAACCTGCACACTGTTGAACTTCCCCTGTGCCATCTCATTGTTGACCTTGATGGCCCTACTCTGTCAGACAAAAAATTATCCGGGCCAATAGGAAAGCTCCTTGATTCTGCTACAGACTTTGATATCAATCCAAACTTCACCCGAATCTCTGTTGGCCCTCCACTGATCAAACTTCCTGACAAGGTCATTCAAGATCTCTCAACTGATCAATACTATGGCTATAAAATTGTCTGTGCAGTCAGGGCTGGAGTACTTCCTGCAGGGCTGGCTCTGTTAGAGATAGGACCAGTAAACCACAGCCGCTGGCTCACCACAGCGAACAGACTTCTCAGGCTCTGGGTGTCAAAGTACGGACTTAAAGGAAAGAACCTGAAGATTCTGGAATTCATTGTGGAATTCATCATTGGAGTGTATTACCCATGTTGGTTCAACGTGAAGGTCAAGCACTCCTGGATCGAAGGGCCTAGGCACATCCTCTTTCAGCTGGACTGCCTCAAGTCCCAGAGAAAGGAGGTGCTGGATATTGTGATGCCAATTGTGAGAAGATCTGCTTGGTATACCAACAGTGAAGTCATCCTCCAAACACTACTCTGCTCTGAGGATCAGAAGGAGAGGATTGAAGGGGTGGAGAGAATCCTGGCCATCAGGGGAGAGGGGGACCCGGACACTCAGCTGGGGGACTCCTCTTTTAGGAGCAGAAGGACACCTGACATCAATTGTGATGCTTCCAGCATCGGTGACTTGATCAGCTGGTCAGAAGGTGTGTCAGAGTCACCTCTCACCTGCTCTCTAAGCACCTCAGAGGTGAAAAACTTCGTCAACAACCCCATGGAGGTGCGCAACTGGCCTTGCCACACACAAAGCATTGAGAGGGTTGTTAAAATGGTGACTGAGGCTTCTGCTAAGTACTTCTCACAGGAAAAGAGGGATGGAGGGATCAGGGCTCAGGAGACCAGCAGGAAGCTGATGTCCAAGTCTGAGTCAAAGCAGGATTTGTGCAACCTGGCAAAGTTCAAGATGTCAGGAGAATGATCTTTGTAATTATATCCAGTGATATACATGCAGTTCACCTATTAATAAATATATGTAAAGTTGATTTGGCCTTGTCAATATAAATGATTTACCTTATATCTTTTAATATATTATAGAGGGGTTCAAAAGGGTAAAATTGGCAATTTAGAAATACAAAATGATGTAGGTTAGAGTTATCCTATCCAAAAAAGAAGCTCATATTTCAATTCCCCATGTAAAAACACATAATTTAGACACCCCTGATGGTAGGATTTCCTTCAGATTCATATTGTCACCTGAGTACGACCCGCCCTAAATTGGTGTCTTAAAGATAAATTTGTATTGAAGCAAAATAGTTGCGTTAAAGAGGAAAAATTAATAAGTTACTCCGAAATAGAATCTATTTTATAAAGTTAAATTAATATTTTTAATTGGACCACCACGTGGGGTGGTCAAACACCGTTAGTACCATGGGGTGTTTGAACACCCCAAATTCAAAAAATTAAAAAAAATTACTAACGTTTCTAATATATTCATATAGCTGCTTCAACATATTCCTCCAGTCACTAATGAACAGATTAATTTCAATGTAGCTGAAATTTTTCATTTTTGTGTAAAAAAACTGGTCGAACAAAAATAAAATAAAGTTTTCATTCTAAATACTCATTTATTAGGTAAAGGCGTGCAGGATTATACATGATATGATTTTTTTCTCAGTATCATTATAAATTGTAATTATAAAATTATGAACAAAGTATATAAAAGCATAATTGAGTTTAATTTTCTCATTCTTTACTACAATCCTAACTAAAGAGATCTGTCAATGTTGTGACATAAAAATAGCAAAAAGTTGTTACCGATTCCTTATAAAAAAATATGTTGTTTATTTCTGCCAAAGTACACCAAGACAATAATAGGAAACAAAAAATAATAGAAAACTCATCAAAATAACCGCAAACTGTTCCAATAAAATGAAATGGCAAGAAAAATATAAGTGAGGTCATTACAAAACCATGAAGGAGAAGCTTGTTTCTGCCAAACATCCTCACCATTACCTATCACTCTGATTCATCACCTGATATTGTACCTTCGCACTCAATGCAACTGACAAGCAACTTGCTGTGTTCTCTACACACATGTGTACCACAATTGTTATACACTGTTTTCACCTTACGATCACGTAACCTGGCACAGAATGTACATCTCTTTGCCCCCCATGATGTCTGTGGCTGGGAGGGTGTTCAGGACTCTACAGCTCTTGGCAACATTCTTCTAATTCCTTCTCTGATATCCTTCTTCAGATGTATGTTCTGCAGTCTTCTCTTCAGAATGTCCTCTTTAAGCTGCATAGCTACATTCTTGATAAACAAGCGGCGCTTTAACTTGTTCTGAGGGTTGTGACAGTATAGGATGTATGAATTTATGTTTGATATGTTCAGGAGAGTGTAGAAAACAGTCATGTGCCAACGACGGCTATTTCTTGAAGTGTCATACTTCTCTGCCATCTGGTCGACCATATCAACGCCTCCTTTTTTTGAATTGTAGAAGGTGATAATTTCAGGTTTCTTCTTATCACCAGAATTTGGGTCAATTCTGTCATCATAGTGTATGCAGCTGACGAGAACAACATTTTTCTTCTTACTGTCACTTTATCTGTAAAGCAGAACATACTGTCATACCTAGCTCTGTTCTTTACCTCTAAGAATTCCTTAGGAATCTCAGGTTTGTTTTTTCGAAGTGTGTCCACCGCACTCAGTTGATGGTCATCAAGCAGCTTTTGGAGTAGTGGGTAAGTGGTATACCAGTTGTCAAACATGACATTTCTGCCTGATCCTGAGATCTGTGAGGTAAGCCTTGTGACCTCAGCAATGGATGGATTGTCTACCTTGAATGGGCCATCAGGCTGTTTTCCTGCATATATTTCCATTTTACATACATAGTAAGTTTTTGCATCAGTCATTGCCTGTATCTTTATTCCATACTTGGCTGGTTTGTTGGATATATATTGTCTGAAGGGACATTTGCCCCTGAAGGCTGCAAGCATCTCATCAATTGTCACAAGCTCTGATGGGGAATAGTTCCTCAGACATTTTTCAACAAACATCTCAAAGAGGTCTCTGACTGGGGCAAGCTTATCTACTTGCCTTCTTGCAGGGCGTGTTGCTTTGTCATCGAATCGTATGCAACATAGGAGAAAACGAAAGCGATGCAATGAGGGTGTCATTCTGAATACCTCTACACCAGTGCCATCAGAATTCCACAGATCATCAAGGTTCATTCTGTTGCTGTGATAAAGACCAGCTAAAAGTAGTAGGCCAAGAAAGGCTTTCATTTCTACAATGTCAGTGTCACTTGCCTTGCTAGTCTGAGCATAATTCTGTCTCTTGTCACTGATGAACTGGTTAGTCTTGTCAACCAATAAATCCACTATTTCAGGAGTGATGAAAAGTCCCCAGAAGTCAGTAGGTGACTGTGCATTTAGAGCTGGTCATCTTGGTCCTTCTCTCCCCCGGAAGACATTATGAGAACGGGTACGAACTGTTACATTACATACTTTCTTCTCCCACCACGTTTTCTTGTCTTTTCCCAGCCACCCATCACGTCTGGGCTGCTTCCGTCGGGGCTCTTGTGGTGGATCATCAGGCCCTGATTCATAGTAATCAGAGTCAGGAATATACTCATCCTCCTCCACGAAATCTGATTCACCTTCACTGTCATCTTCTGGATCACTTGCAACGTCACATTCGTCCAACAACTTCCGAATCCTCTCCATCTCTTTTTCGTTGTCGGCCATCTTGTATCTGAAAAGTTAACATGAATTTTATAGCTCCAATCCATTAGGAATCTTCCATAAAGTAAATATTATTTGATAATCTAATCTGCATTATTATCTTAGATAAACTTATATTATTTTACTTATATTATTTTATATTATATTATTTTCCATTGAAAAGAAAATTTAAAAAAAAATTTATAAATCATGAAAACATACTTGGTTAGTATCGAGGGGTGACTGCACACCCCACGAGGACAAAATCTCGTCTACTTCTCACACTTTCAGGGGCAGGACTGCAGGACTCTTGTTGCTCCCTCCACTTACAGATTCAGGAAGGTACTGGGAAGAACAGGAATATTAGTGTTTCCAATTGAGAAATACGAGCAAAAAAAATTTTGGGGGTGTTCAAACACCCCACGGTACTAACGAAGGGTTAAAGATATAGTTGTGTCTTAAAGATAAATTTATATTGAAACAAAATAATTGGATAAAAGAGGAAAAATTAATAAGTTACCCCGAAATAGAATCTATTTAGGCGGAAGACGAGAAATGAAATAGTTATCCCGAAATAGAATCTATTTGGGCGAAAGACGAGAAATGAAATAGTTATCCCGAAATGCAATCTACTTTTAATATAAAGTTATATTAATATTTTTTTATGTTATAGTTTAAGGATAAAAGTGTATATTAAAAATAAATTTGTATTGAAACAAAATAATTGTCTAAAAGAGGAAAAATGAAATAGTTGCCCCTAATTTAATTTCTATTTTGTTTTAAAAATCATATTAATGCTTTTTATGTTATAGCTTAAGGATAAAATTGTATATTATGGTGGAAATTTGTTTTGGCGTTAAACTTAGTTTATCTTATTCGATTTTTTGTATAAAAGATCGCCTACCAAACTTCAAATTGGCCTCGTGGTGTTCCACCATGAGAAGCTTAATAGAAAAACTATTAACGTCGCCCTTTTTTTTTTAGACCTTGTCGGTCTAACCCTCGCCTCATAAATGTATTTGTTTATGCTTAATAGCTCTGTCTATTGGGTCGTATTTAGAGACTTTATTGGTCTACCTCCTAGTCCCATAAACGTATTTGTTTATGCTTAATAGCTTTGTCTATTAATTGGGTCGTATTTAGAGACCTTGTCGGTCTACCAGGATCTCGTAAGTAAAATCCGTGGGTAAGGTGGGTTTGGTTAGATGATGGTAAGCTATACTTAGACGATTGGTGGTTGTGGTGCTGGTTGTAGTGCTTGGTGGGTTTTTTTTTGTGTGGTGTTTATGCTGGTATATATTTTGCTATTGGTGCTTTACGTGCATTTGTTTATATACCTTGTGTGTGTGTATAATAATAGGGATTATATGAGCGTATAGTCGGAAGGGTTGTGTGCGCTTTTTGGCTGTTCAAACGATATATACACTGTGCCAACTGGCTGATTAAGCTAACTGCCGGATTTCGAGTTCTAAGCCAAGTGATGCTCATTAAGCTTCTGCATCTCGCAAACGCTGGATGGTCTCTTCCTCTCTCTCCTCCTCTGTCTCTGTTAGGTTAGGTACACTCCATTGGGGGGTGAGGCTCTCCCAACTTATCCCCCAAAGAGGTTAGGTGGACTCCCCCACCTTGCTGGGGAAATTCCCCCATTTTGGGGTGCACCCTGGGGGTTAGCACTGGGGGAGGGGGGTAACAAGGGGAGGTGGCACTGGTACTCATTTTATCAACATTGCAAATGCTCTGCACTCGTTTTGTTTTCGGCCATACTACTGATGGCTGATCACCTGGATTGTGGCCACAATGCCGTAGAAACAATCATCAGAGAATTAGGCTATCGGAAAGTGTGTGCCAAATGGGTTCCTTCATTCTCAATGGGTATTCTCAATGGTTGCGGCCTTCAATTCTCAAAGAAGATATTCTTTGAACACCCGAAATAATTATATATGAGTCTAAAAATAAACTTAAAAATAATTTTCTATGATTTATATTTATAATTTACCAGCTGTTATGCCAGCACTTGCTTGGGGTGGGCTGACTGTATTAAATTTTAATTATTCAAATCATTTTTTATTTTTCGTCGTATCCCCCAGTAATTCGGGGGCCTGCGGTCCCCCAACTACTGGGGGTTCAATTATTTGGTCAATAAAACTATAGTCATGAAAATCTTAAGCTTCACAAATCTTGACACAATGTGAAGCTTAAGATTTTCATGGCTGCTTTCTTTTCTATAATTTTATTGCGGTGCTGGGGCCTTTGGGCCCGGTAATTGCAACGCTAGGTATATGTACTCTTTTCCACAGTTTTATTGACCAAATAATTAAACCGACAGTAATTGGGTGACCATAGGCCCTCTCAATTACTGTCCATTGTTAACTAACCTAACCTGATCAAATCCAAAATCATTTCCTCAACTTTTTTTTTCCTTCTAATATTATCCTATTTTTAAAAACCAACCAACCAACCAATCAACCAACCAACCAACCAATTAAGCTCTTTTTAGAGACCCAAAAGTTCATGGACAGACAGACAGACAGACAGACAGAATCACACAAAACTTGCTTTTATATAGTGAATTGTTTTATTGGCAGAAGAGGTTATTTGCCAAATCTCTTTAAACAGTTCAGAACATAGAGATTATTTACATTAAGTTAAAAAGAAGGAAAAGTTGTAAGGGTAAGTACAAAAATATGATGGGTTAACAATCGATGATGTGTGAGATAGCACATAAACATGGGGATATAATTGGAGATCATGAATATTTAGTTATAACATATAGACTTCACCTAAGCTTACAGTATATATTCATTTCTTAGGTATATAATAATATATAGTCTATATATGTACAATATTAAATAACCTTAACTTTGCACAAACATTAATATTCAATACATTGAATTTACACAATGTTTTAGTGGCTATACAGGAATAGAATTAATTATCTTGATTATAACTGGTGTGTAGCGTGGAGGAAACGGTGGAAGAAGATTGGAATGGAGGTAAGCGATATAGAACCTAATTTATCACTGCACAGATTTTCAATTTATCACTGCACACATTGAAAT
This sequence comes from Bathynomus jamesi, assembly GCA_023014485.1. Lineage (NCBI taxonomy): Eukaryota > Metazoa > Arthropoda > Malacostraca > Isopoda > Cirolanidae > Bathynomus > Bathynomus jamesi. The sequence continues at coordinate 219,706 of JAJOZX010001186.1, read as the reverse complement.
TATTACAGCGCAAATTTGCTATCACTGCACACTAAAATTAGGTATGCCATATATACATATAACCGCCTAGTTAACCCTGGTTTTGCTCCCGCCCGAACTGTTCATTCTGACGAAGGTCAAGCTCATCACTCCACCTTAGACCTACAGTTTAAAGTGGAATCCGAACTACGCCCCACCACGGGCGGTCAGAAATTACAAAGTCCAGAAATTACAAAGTCTCACGACCTCCGAGCAACAGTCCAGCGTCTTAACCACTAAACTACTCAGGGCACCCATTTATCTATCAACCAATATTTATTGTGTAGAAGGATGAACAGCTGGGTTTTGCTGCACGCCACCTGGCGTCACCGGATCTCGATCACGGGGCCGGTGGATTCGTAGTCAGCGAAGCTAACCACTACACTACCGAGGCGCATATATATATATATATTATATATATATATATATGTGTGTGTGGTGTGTGTGTGTGTGTGTGTGTAGACTAATGAGTCGTTATGAGAATTTTTGTACTTTTCAGAGATGATGTGATGTGATTAGAAAATTATATCACGTGAACCATTGAAAAACTTTTATTTACAATATAAAAAACTCCAAACCCCGGATTAATTTCTAAATTGGACAGTTAACAGAAAAAATAAAGATTAAATAGTCAAATGAAAACGGTTTTCGGGTCGAGATGTCCAAATGGCAATTCTTCTTTTACCCGTGAAAGCCTCAAACGAGGCTTGAAGATAAGATAAAATGGATAAAGAATCCGTACATGCGAATTCTGCTCATGTAGTGCTGTCATTTTGTTTAATGTTGTAGATTAAAAGCTATATATAATATATATATATATATATATATATATATATATAAAACTTTCCTTTTAACCTTTCAAATGTTCCGTGCGATGATTCCTTATTTCACGAAGGTCAACCTTCTCGAGTTGGCCTCGTAAAGTAATGAGTTGGTTTCTTGTACTCTCCACCTCACATAGCCAGGTACGCCCGGCTCATCGGTGATTGTTCTGAGCCAGGCGTCTAGTCTTCTTTTGAAGATGTCCACCGCAACATCACTCGTGTTCCTCAGGTTTTTGGGCAGCTCATTAAACAGTTTTGGTTCTCTCACAACAAAACTATTCCCTTTCAAGGTTAAGGATGTTCCCCTTCTCGCCTTTAATTTGGAAACACGACACAGTCTTCCTTTTCTACTTTCAACTGTTTATTGGGGAGTTACAGTGTTCAGAGTAAGATCAGGAACTAGGTTCTCCATTATTTTCTAAGTGTAAATAATGGTGTATCTCTCTCTCCTCCTTTCCAGTGAATATAGAAATTTAGTTCTTTGCACCCACTGATCTTGGCTGTGAAGCTTCTCTGAATTCCTTCTAGCTGTCTAATGTCTTCTTTTTCATATGGAGATGTTAGGACCAAGCAGTATTCCAATTTGGGTATGATCAGTGTTTTCAGTAGAGGAGTCATTATATTCCTATCCCTTCGTTTAAAGGTTCTCAGTATCTGCCCAGTTATTCTTTTTGCTCTGTTTACTGCTATCTTATTTTGTGTTTCAAATTTCTCATCAGCAGTCATTACAACCCCTAAATCTTTTGCTTTAGAATTTCTCTGAATTTCCTGTCCATTTGGGGTATAATAATTCATGGATTTTAGGTCTCCTCTTTTTCCGTACCGTAAGGGCTGAAATTTCTCAGTGTTAAACTTCATATTGTTGTCTTCCGTCCACTTGTAGATTCTGTTCATGTCGGTTTGTAGAGATCTTATATCTTCTGGGTTTCTTATTTTTCTACTGATCTTTGTGTCATCGGCAAAGGATGTTACTGTGCTGTCTCTGGTAACGTCCTCATCTATGTCAGTTAGCATGATTATGAAGAGTAGTGGAGCTAATACTGTTCCTTGTGGTACTGAGCTGAGGGCCTCTGATTGTGATGAAGATACTCCTTATACTGTAACGACTTGCCGCGGCTCACTAAGGAAATTATATATCCATTTCCATACTTTTTCTGTATTTCCCTTATATTTCAGACTTTGCCAAAGCGTTCGACAAGTGTGACCATGGAATCATAATACATAAACTGAAATATATTACATCATAGTTTTCATTACTTTCCATTGCATCAATAATGTTGTTGTAGTGTTCCATTACTTGTGGTAGGCATGATCTGCCTGAATGAAACCCATAATGGTTATCATTTAATTTTTTCTGAGTTTCCAAAAGTCATAGATTTTCTGTCTAACTATTCTTTCAAATATTTTAGTGAGATGAGATGTAAGCGACACTGGCCTATAGTTTTTGGCCTCGGATCGATCTCCTTCACTGTATATATTGGTACTATGTTCCAGCTCTTCAGGATGCCCAGTATTTCTCCCGTGTCTAATGATCGTCTCCATATCCAATATAGGTGCTCAGCGATTGCATTCTTGTAGTTTTTGATCAGTGTGGCATTCCATTTATCCGATCATGCCGCTGAGTGTGCTTTTAGTTTCCCTATAGCTTGTGTAATATCATCTGTCGTAAAGTCGAAGTCCGTTATACTTTCCCCTTGTAGTTCTTCAAAGAGCGCGTTTCTATCGCATATCAGTTTGTCTGTTTTTGGGATACTGAAAGATGATTCGTACTGAGCTCTTAATAGTTCAGATACTTCTGTTAGATCATCAGATAAAGCACTGTCCTCGTTTTTCAAAGGTCCGAAGGTCCGATAGTCGCATGGTTTTTCGACTTCGTTTTTGCAAAATTATAGAAGTAGTTTGAGTTAACCTTTATCGCTTCTATAGTGTTGTCGTCTTCTTTTTCTGTATGCTTTACAATTAGTTCCTGTATGACGACATCGATACTCTGCAGTTTATCATTTAATATTTTTCTGATGTTGTTATCTTTACAGTTACTTAATTTTGCAGTCACTTTTTCTCTTTCGGAACAATGACCTCTTTTGTCTCTCGAACCTGCTTCTCTTTCCTCTTTGTTGTATTTTTGGGATATGTCTTTCCACAATTTCCAGCGTCTTCTCCTCTAAGGTCATTTGCATCTCTTCCGTTGTATTGGCCTCGAAAATAGTTTTCCAATCTATTACTTCCATGCTGGAACATCTTCCCAGTTTATAGCTTTGGAGTGAAAATTAAAAATTTCGAATTTGCTTCTTTCTGTTGTTCGTGTTCTTTCCTTTCCTGTTACTTTTATATTGGTTGTTATTTCAATAATGTTGTCATCCGATATTATAGTTGGGGATATTTCTAAATTATCAATTAGGTTGCTATTGTTTGTGAATACCAAATCTAGGCAGTTTTTTCTTGTGTTTTCTAATTCATGAGCTAGAGCTAGTAGCATTTTCACCTGCTTCTGGTTTTCCCGTGTGCCCCCCTTGTCCTGGTGTATACATATATTTTTTCCTATCCTTTTATATTTCAGGAATGGGCAGTTGCGTACTGAGGGAGGTGCGAGGGGGGTGGTCCGCCCCGGGTGACAGCCAGGAGGGGGGTGCCATAGGGAGAGTTGAAATACCAGTACAAGTTTTCAAACCAAATGAAAAATTCGCCAAAGTAAGAAAAAAATTTAAAAATGTTCAAACTATTACAACAGCTTAATGTTAATTTTCACTATAAAATACATTTTTATTTTTATTGGCAATATAAAATTTACAAACGAAAAATTAAATATTTAAAACTGTTTCTTGAAGATGAGCGCAATGAAATTGTGGAGAGGGCCATTCATTATGCAACTACAAAGTGTGAGGAAATGGACATTTCTATGGAGAGAAGAGGGAGAGTAAAGCTCCGAAAAAGGATGCCAGGAGAGATGGCAAAGGATGCTGGTCTCACATTGCCAGAGGAAGTAAAAAGGGCTATGTTTGAATGTCTTGATCGCTTTCATCAAGAATTGGAGATTCGTTTTAAGGCAATGGATCAAATTCTGTCAATCTTCGCTGTTATTCAGCCAAACACTTTGGTTGTTGCAACAGAAGAAGAACTTCGGAAATATATTCCAAATTTGACTCACATTTTCGATGAATTCTCTGATGAAGATATCAGTGTGGAAATGGACGACTTCGGAGGCATTTGGAAGCTGCCAAAATCAGCGTTGAAGAGGCAAAGAAATGAACAGCATTGCAGTTTCTGGAGTTTATTGTGAAATGGGATTTTTGTGAATCTTTATGAAGCTTGTCACTGTGTTTGAGATTCTTTTTGACTCTCTGTGTGTCTATTGCTTCATGTGAGAGAAGTTTTTCCAAATTGAAATTGATAAAAAATTTCTTTCGCTCGACTATGAGTCAGACAAGATTGACAAATCTGGCTTTACTTTCAATTGAACATGAATATGCAAAGGTGAATTTTGATGAGGTCATTGATCAATTTGCAGAAATTAAGGCTCGAAAGCAGAGACTGTGAATCCTCTCTATTTACATTTGAAGAATAGGCTGAGCGTTGAGACTGGATTTCCTGTGTTTTTTGTATAAAATAAAATGCAGTATTATCTGTTCACTAAATTTTTAATGTCCGCCATTTTTCTTATTTCCAATTTGCTTATGACAGTACTGTTACTGGGAATGGGAAATTAAAATCACCATAGAGAAAAATATTTGGAGTTGGAGAGTGTAGATCTTTTACCCAGTCTCTTACCTCTGTAATGGAATCTGAAAATTTTGAGGTTGGCGCGTTTGGGGGTCTGTGCATTACAATTAGCACCATATTTAATTTGTCAACTTTTGCTGCTACACATTCTACGTAGCTCTTTGAGGTACATATAGTCATTTCTGCCATATGCCTTTCGCGTGTGTAAATAGCACATCCTCCTTAATGTCTCACTGTTCTGTCGGCTGGGAGTATGTTATAGTTGTCAATTTGTATTTCTTTTTTGTCAACACAGAACTCACAGTTTTCACAGTTCGCCTGGCAGTCTTTTAGATGGGTTTCCTTGAGGCATGCAAAATCTGCTCCGGCTTCTTGCATGAGTCCTTTCAGGTATAAAACTTTGTCTGGGGAATGATTTAATTTGATGCCCTGAATGTTGGCTGGGATTATTTTTATTTTTTCTCTATCGTTTTCGCATGCAGGTGGTTCCGATTCGTTTTCCAATGGTGGTGCCGGTTTCGTTGCCTTGTGGTCCTCCGAGAATTTGCCTCTTTTTATCTTTGTCGGTACCTGTTGTCCCAATAACGCATAAAGTGTTTTTGTGCGTGCCTTCTGTCCGGCTCTCGGATTCCTATATTTGTCAGCTGACTTTGTATTTGCTGGATTGTATTTAGCAGCTCAATTGTGTTGGCTACGTTTAAAAAATTGGTACCCTTCTTTGATGTTCGTTTCTCCTGTTCATCCGTTGCATTCTTTTGAGGGTGGTGGTAACGGCATTTTTGTTCGCATTTACACCTCCCATATCTTGCATAGGTGTTGCAGACAGTAAGATGGTAGAACTTTCATTTCTTTTCAAATTGCAATATCCAATTGTGTAATGTGTGTTACATAATGTGGGATGTGCATAGATGCATTACTCTTCTACTTCTTGTTATCTTATTATTTTGAATGTTCTTAATTTTGGTATTATCATTGTTTTTCTTTGGCTTTTTATTTCCTACGTTTACAGTTATTATCTTTTTATCATTTCGCTCGTTGGGCAGGTTTACTACTTCCCAACCTTTACTTATCTCTTTTCTTTCATCTATATCTTCATTCCGTATTATATTGTTTATATTGTTGTTCGTTATTATATTGTTATTCGTTATTTCCGCCTCTCTCTCATTCATCCGAATTTTCATTGGGACATTTCCGGACTCTTGTTTCCCCATTATTTCCTCCTTTTTTGTAACAACTGAATTTGCTTTCTCTATTTCTTTAAATACCTCAAAGGAGTTTACATTCCGTGTACATGCGTCACACAGAAATTTGATTCCCACGATCTGGTTCGCGTTCGAGACAAGAGATATTTTCCTATCAGCCCAATTCGTGCGATAAGTCGTGCAGTTTTTGACAGAAATCGCATCTTATTGCTGCATTTTCAGTTGTTTCCAAATTACATAAATTGCAGATTAAGTGAGAATTTGGACCCATGGTCATGCTATTCATTAATTAGCGTAAAAAGAAATACACGTACAATTTCTTTTTCTTTCTTTCTCTTTTCTTTCCTTTCGATGGTCACGAGGGTTTTCTGACCTTTGCGTTTTATGACCTTTTTCCTGCCTTGTTTCAAAATTTCTCGAATGCCAACCTTATTACGATTTAAATATATGTGTTAAGCTAGTGATAATTTATGTAAACTGTATTGCACTTCCTTAATTTTAATGAATTTCACTTTATAATTTATATGCACGGATTCACTGATACTTTATACACTTTCGGGTGTAAACAAAATAAACCGCCGAGTAGTTTATTCCCTTCTGATTTGGGTGTTAAAACAGAGAGAGACACAACACGTCCATTCCCCACAAAGTACAAGCAAACAAGCAAGTAAGCAACATATATATTTTATATATATATATATATATATATATATATATATATATATATATATATATATATATATATATATATATATATATATATATATATATGTATTTATATATATATATATATATATATATATATATATATATATACGGGACGGGAAATAATGAACTAACCGACGATCCAAAAGAAATATCTGATACATTGAGAGCTCAATATGAATCAGTTTTCAGTACCCCAAAAAGTGACAAAGCGATACCTGACATAAATGCATTCTTTGAAGAGGAATTGCAAGGAGAGTATATAACAGACTTTGAGTTTACACCAGAAGATGTACCGAGAGCTATAGAACAAATGAAACTACATTCAGCTGCAGGTCCGGGCAATTGGAACGCATTATTGATTAAAAACTGTAAAAATGAAATAGCTACACCTTTATACTGGATATGGAGAAGATCCCTAGACACTGGGGAAATACCGAGCATCTTGAAAAGAGCAAACATTGTCCCTATATATAAAGGAGGGGACAGATCTCAAGCAAAGAACTATAGACCAGTGTCATTGACGTCCCACCTCACCAAAGTATTTGAAAGAATAGTTAGACAGAAAATTTATGATTTCCTGGAGACACGGGAAAGATTCAACGAAAATCAGCATGGATTCCGATCAGGTAGATCATGCCTATCACAACTAATAGAGCACTACAACAATATCCTAGATGCATTGGAAGGCAATGACAACTACGATGTTATATACACAGATTTTGCTAAAGCTTTCGATAAATGTGACCATGGTATAATAGGACATAAAATTAAAGACATGGGAATAACAGGCAAAGTGGGAAAATGAATCTACAACTTCCTTAGTGATCGTCTGCAGGTCGTCAAAATTCAAGGTATATCATCATCAGAATCGGGAGTACGCAGCTCAGTACCACAAGGGACAGTACTGGCCCCACTCCTGTTCATTATCATGCTAACAGACATAGACAGCGGAGTAAACAGCAATAGTATAGTAACATCCTTTGCCGACGATACAAATATCAGCAGAAAAATCAGCGATGTACATGACGTGGAGGCCTTGCAGAGGGACACGAACAAAATATACAAATGGTCAGAAGACAACAACATGTCATTCAACGCCGAGAAATTTCAGCTCTTGAGATATGGTAGAAAAGAAGAACTTAAACAGACTGCATATTATGCTCCAGATAGAGAGGAAATTCAGAGAAGCATGAAAGCGAATGATCTCGGGATAATAATGACAGACGATGCGAAATTCGAAACACAAAATCAGATAGCGATAAATAAAGCAAAAAGAGTCGCCGGACAGGTTCTAAGAACGTTCAAGAGAAGGGACAGGACAGTAATGATTCCCCTGCTAAAAACACTGATTATACCAAAACTTGAATACTGCTCAGTTTTGACGTCCCCATATAAAAAGGAAGAAACTAATAAACTAGAAGAAACGCAAAGGCATTTCACAGCCAAGATTGATGGCTGCAAAGAACTCAACTACTGGGAAAGACTACGTAAACTAAATCTGTACTCACTGGAAAGAAGAAGAGAGAGGTACATCATAATCTACATATGGAAAATGATCGAAAAACTGGTACCAAACCTAAAACTAAACCCAATTACCATTCAAACAACACTGGAAAATAGGAAAGGCAGAATGTGTAGTGTTCCCAAATTAAAAGCACGACAAGGGACCTCCTCAACCCTGAAGGAAAATAGCTTGGTTGTCAGGGGGCCAAGACTTTTCAACCAGCTTCCTAAGGACCTCAGAAACGTAACGGGGGTCAAAGTTGAAGTCTTCAAGAAAAGACTGGATGCCTGGCTCAGGACAGTACCAGATGAGCCGGGCGTGCCTGGCTATGTACGGTGGAGAGCGCAAGAAAGTAACTCGCTCCTCCACCAGGCCAGACCTAGAGGCGGGGCCACCAGCTTGACCTCCGTGTGAAGAGAGACCAACACACGAAACAACATAAGGTTCATAAGGTAAGGTATACACACTCACAGCAACCTAATTGATAATGTAGAACTATCCCCAACTATAATATCGGATCACAACATTATTGAAATAACAACCAATATAAAAGCAACAGGAAAGGAAAGAACACGAACAACAGAAAGAAGCAAATTCGAAATTTTTAATTTTCACTCCAAAGCTATAAACTGGGAAGATGTTCCAGCATGGAAGTAATAGATTGGAAAACTGTTTTCGAGGCCACTACAACGGAAGAGATGCTAATGACCTTAAAGGAGAAGACACTGGAAATTGTGGAAAGAAGTCCCAAAAATACAACAAAGAGGAAAGAGAAGCAGGTTTAAGAGACAAAAAAGGTCATTGTTCCGAAAGAGAAAAAGTGACTGCAAAATTAAGTAACTGTAAAGATAACAACATCAGAAAAATATTAAATGATAAACTGCAGAGTATCGATGTCGTCATACAGGAACTAACTGAAAAGCATACAGAAAAAGAAGACGATGACGCTATAGAAGCGATAAAGGTTAACTGAAACTACTTCTATAATTTTTCAAAAAGAAAGTCGAAAACCATGCGACTATCGGACCTTTGAAAAACGAGAACAGTGCTTTATCTGATGATCTAACAGAAGTATCTGAAATATTAAGAGCTCAGTACGAATCATCTTTCAGTATCCCAAAAACTGACAAACTGATAAGCGATAGAAACGCGTTCTTTGAAGAAGAACTACATGGGGAGAGTATAACAGACTTCGACTTTACGACAGATGATATTACACAAGCTATAGGGAAACTAAAAGCACACTCAGCGGCATGATCGGATAAATGGAATACCACACTGATCAAAAACTGCAAGAATGCAATCGCTGAGCACCTATATGGATATGGAGACGATCACCAGACACTAGTGAAATACTGGGCATCCTGAAGAGCGGGAACATTGTCCCAATATATACAGTAAAGGAGGCGATCGATCCGAGGCCAAAAACTATAGGCCAATGTCGCTTACATCTCATCTCACTAAAATATTTGAAAGAATAGTTAGACAGAAAATCTATGACTTTTGGAAACTCAGAAAAAATTAAATGATAACAACATGGTTTTCATTCAGGCAGATCATGCCTATCACAACTAATGGAACACTACAATAACATTATTGATGCAATGGAAAGTAATGAAAACTATGAAGTAATATACACAGACTTTGCCAAAGCGTTCGACAAGTGTGACCATGGAATCATAATACATAAACTGAAATGTATGGGAATAACAGAAAAAGTAGGGAAATTCATATATAGTTTCCTTAGTGAGCGGCGGCAAGTCGTTACAGTACAAGGAGTATCTTCATCAGAATCAGAGTTCCTCAGCTCAGTGCCACAAGGAACAGTATTAGCTCCACTACTCTTCATAATCATGCTAACTGACATAGATGAGGACGTTACCAGAGACAGCACAGTAACATCCTTTGCCGATGACACAAAGATCAGTAGAAAAATAAGAAACCCAGAAGATATAAGATCTCTACAAACCGACATGAACAGAATCTACAAGTGGACGGAAGACAACAATATGAAGTTTAACACTGAGAAATTTCAGCTGTTACTGTACGGAAAAAGAGATCTAAAATCCATGGATTATTATACCCGAGGTGGACAGGAAATTCAGAAAAATTCTAAAGCAAATGGTTTAGCGGTTGTAATGACTGATGATGCGAAATTTGAAACACAAAATAAGATAGCAGTAAGCAGAGCAAAGAGAATAACGGCAGATACTGAGAACCTTTAAACGAAGGGATAGGAATATAATGATTCCTCTACTGAAAACACTGATCATACCCAAATTGGAATACTGCTTGGTCCTAACATCCCCATATAAAAAAGAAGACATTAGACAACTAGAAGGGATTCAGAGAAGCTTCACAGCTAAGATCAAGGGGTGCGAAGAACTAAATTACTGGGAAAGGTTACGCGAATTGAACCTATATTCACTGCAAAGGAGGAGAGAGAGATTCACACCATTATTTACACTTGGAAAATAATGGAGAACCTAGTTCCTAATCTTACTCTGAACCCTGTAACTCCCCAAACAACAGTGGAAAGTAGAAAAGGAAGACTGTGTCGTGTTCCCAAATTAAAGGCGAAACAGGGAACATCCTAAACCCTGAAAGAAAATAGTTTTGTTGTGAGAAAACCAAACATGTTTAATGAGCTGCCCAAAGACCTGAGGAACACAAGTGGTGTTGCGGTGGACATCTTCAAAAGAAGACTAGACGCCTGGCTCAGAACAACCACCGATGAGCCGGGCGTACCTGGCTATGTGAGGTGGAGAGTACAAGAAACCAACTCACTACTTCACCAGGCCAACGCGAGATGAGGGGCGATAAGCTTGACCCTCGTGAAATGAGGAATCATCGCACTGCAAGGAACATTTGAAAGGTTGAAAGGTATATATATATATATAATATCCAATTTGCACTGACATTCATTTTAAATAAATTTTGAATCGCAAGTCCAGTATGATATCTCCCATTTCAAAAATTTTTTTCACTCTTCAGGGTTGAATATCTATTTAATTTTAAATCAAATGTCAAACGTAAAATTAACATTTTATAGATAATATGAAATACATGTTGAATGAATGTCCGTTCATAAACACTGAATTATATTTAGATATGGATATTCAGACACTTCATAGAACAATATCTAAAGAATGAATGTTCAGATTTATATATTCTCTTGATCTTAACCCTGGAAGGTCAGTGACCCCATAATGAAGATTACAGTTATAGGCTAAATTAGACAGTTTATTGTTACTAAAGAATAATAAAAATTAACTTGCGTACAGTAAAATTAGGGTTGCCAACTCCATGAAGTTTGAAAAAAAGGACAAGAACATCAATTCCAATATACTGTCTACAAGGTTAGGGAAAGAAGTAAAATTTTATTTATAATTTATTACAATTTATACTGCATGCTTTTTTATTGCATATTTTCTTAAAGTAAATATTTTTATTGATATACAGATATTGACCCATTGAGTCATGCATTGACAAAATTTATGGTAACAATATTTATTTTTAAATTTATACTTTTCCGCTACACGGAACGTTAACATTTAAGTGAAGAAATGAATTTATAAAATGTTACGCGACTTAAGACTTTATAATTATTTCCTTTTAAACAAAAGTTTTGTTATAAACTGTTGTTTGGAACAAGATTGTTATCAGAAAAGGACAAATGGCGTCCTTTCCGAACTCAAGAAAGGACAAGGACAAAAATCTACAAAAAAGGACTGTCCTTTTCAAAAAAGGACGGTTGGCAACCCTAAGTAAAATACATCATTCCAGAAAAGAAAATGTACTTTTACTTTAATAGGTCATGATGGCTTTCTAGGGTTAAAAGACAAATATGTTTGTGATGTCTCATTTAAATTAAAATAGTATCACTCTTGCATATTCACTTAATGATTACAAAAGAAGCAGTGATGGTAAAACATTAACCAGTACGGAGTCATAAACCTTATCAAATACAACTTTTGAACATTTTATTTTGGAATGTTTTTTGGTTTCCTGGTTGAAAGCGTGCTCCTTGGGTAGGCGATATATATATATATATATATATATATATATATATATATATATATGTGTGTGTGTGTGTGTGTGTGTGTGTGTGCGTGCATGTGTGTGTGTGTGTGTGTGTTTGAGAGAGAGAGAGAGAGAAGAGAGAGAGAGAGAGAGAGAGTTACAAGGAGTTGCAAGGACAAAAAGTACCTCAAAAGGCCTTGCGGCCCATACCGAGGAGGTACCAATGGCAACGAGGACCCAGGGAAAAATTCCTACACATTGTCACAGCTAGCTTCTCGAACAGCCACCCGAGAAGACAGTAACAGATCCTCAAATGGCGTGCAAGATTAGGTCTAACCTTTTCTTGAACTGATCCACAGAGGAACTGTTCACAACTTCTGAAGGTAGCCTGTTCCACGTGTCACAGATCTTATAGGTAAAGTAATTCACACAAACACACTAGTGCTAAACCGTTTCAAATTCAACTTCCAACCATTGTTGCGAGTTGAGTTATCATTTAAACTAAACATGCTTCTAAAATCGACATCGTCGAACCCGTTTAAGAGCTTGTAAACCTCGATGAGTTGACTGCGCAGCCTCCGAGTTTCCATCGAAAGCAAATTCAGGGCGTGTAAGCGTCGATTGTAGCCCATATGCCTAACAGAAGGGATTAACTTTGTGGCCCTCGCCTGGACTCGCTCCAGCCTGTCAATATCTTTCTAGAGTGTGGGTGACCATAACTTTTCAGCGTACTCCAGGTGCGGCCGAACCATGGAATTGTACAGAGAAAGCACAATCTCCTTGTTCCGAAATCGAAATTGCCTCCTGATATAACCCAACAGCTTCTGGGCTTTCTTTTCCACCTCTACGCACTGTTCGGAAAACTTAGAAAGAGAGAGATAGAGAGATAGATAGATAGATCGGTATCGATCGATCTGTTTGTGTATAATAAAGGATAAAGGAGCTGTGTATATACTGAGGATGAGATTGAAAGTTATCTGTAAGAAAGAAGCGGTCGTTTCTCTAACCTTTAATCTTGTGCAACAGAATCTCTGAGGAAATTTACAACAATTTTGTATAATACATTACAATGGGAAAATTTGTAGAGAGAATTTTTCTAATCAGAAAAGTCGTTATTTACAAGAGAGAATTGTAAAAGGAGTCGGATTTGTATTCTCTACCCTCTGAATTTTCTTGAATTTCCATATTATTTTAATAATTTGGCTTCTAGAGAGGCGAACATGAATTTTACATGTCATATGCCTTATTTTATTTTAGCTTTTAGGGGCGTTTCACACACACACACACACACACACAGAGGAGTCCCATATGTAGCCATTTCTGAATAAGAGCATAAGTTACTTTTTTGTTTCTTGATGTTGTTTTGTTTCTTGATGCGCCTTGGTAGTGTAGTAGTTAGCGTCGCTGACTACGAATCCATCGGCCCCAGGATCGAGACCCGTGATGGCAGGCGGCGCGCAGCAAAACCCAGCTGTTCATCCTTCCACACAATAAAAATTGTTTAGTAGATAAATGGGTACCCTGGGTAGTCTAGTGATTAAGACACTGGGCTGCTGGTGGGGCGTGGTTCGGATTCCACGTTAAACTGTAGGTCTAAGGTGGAGTGACAAGCTTGACCTTCGTCAGAATGAACAATTCGGGCAGAAGCAAAACCAAGGTTAACCAAAGTTATAACAAAGAGAAAAAAAGAACAGAGCTATATGTTGAACGTTTCCAATCCTGGTCCGACCATATATGTTTCCTAACCGGGCATACCCTTATTCTTTGTTGTATATATTATTGATGAAACAACTACTCAAGCCCAGCTTACCCTTCTCTCTGAAATAATCGAACGATAGAAGTTCTATTAGAAGTTTTATTTAGGTGAAGTTGAGCTAGATTAGGTTAGGTTAGGGCAATTTACAGAAAGTTAGGTTGAATTAGATTAGTAGAGGCTGGATTAAACAAGATTAAATTCAGTATATATACTGTAGGTCCAAAGTAAAAAGTCCAAATTTTTCCTATGAATATTTTAAACTGTAATAGACAATAAAAGACTTGGTATACTTTCGCTGTAAAGGCATTAATAACCCTTCTGGCTCTTCTAATTACTATGCGTGACCTGACTTCGTTTCGCTCTATACTCTCAGGATCTGGATGCCATTTTTCTTATTTCTGTGAACGTAAACTTGTATAAGTAATACGTGCAACGTAATCTTGTATACGTTACATATTTACTCGTATAGAATACTGAAGACTGATAAGGAAGAGCAAGACCCTTGCTCAGATCGATATAATGATTATTTCGTATGCAAATTTTTCGAAAGAATGTGGCAATAAAACTCACACTAATAGACGGATTTTATTTCCACAACAGTTTCGATGTCCACTGGCATCCTCTTTGGGTGGATATAGAAAAACGAATGAACAAAAGTGAGTAAGAAAACAATCCAGGAAAGGTAAGGAACATTCTAGAAGGGCAGAGACCATTACGAAATTCACACCAAGGTTAGATCCCGTTCACCCGACACCGGAAGGGATTTTTTGACCAAGAATCTCATTAAAGGGTCCAGCTTATAAGTACCTTCACACAAATTAAAATTATCTTCTTGTTCTATACATACAGATTCTATTATTTTTCAGTGTGTTAAACGAGAGATTGACCATACGTATTTCAAACCAAGAAATTGTCTTCGCTTCCTTAAATCACATGTGTCATGTGAACTACTTGTAGCGCTGTTTGAAACTCCAGATCATACTGTAAGTGTGATTGCAGACTAGACACACCGAACAAAGACTTAACAGAAAGCTATCCAGTTTATGTGATGAAAGTGCTTGGTCAAAGTGTGCGGTGGAAGATTCGATTTTAAATTTATCGACATAATGTCTTATCCAAATCTGAAAGAGAAGTTCTTAATTTAGGGCTGTCTTTGCCCTTAAACCTGATAAAAACATTGTTTTGGATTTTGTGTCTTCCGTAGTTAATTCCAAGTTGGATGTTCCATGTTGAACTGGTTTGATTCTAAGCAAGTTTCTGGAACATTTCAACTCAATGGACTCGATTCCCAAAAGATTTCGTTTAGCTTTGGACAAGCTCAAGAAAAATGAAGCAATATTCGTTACTAAAACGGACAAAATTAACACTGGTTATTTTGGAGAAGTGTGATTATAAACAGAAAATGGAAGCATTACTTAGTGATGAATTCACCTACCTCAAATTGAGATCGTCTACCCTAAAGCATCTTTCTGCTGAATTCAACAAAACTATCAAGAACTTATTAAAAGATGTCGCGGCGATTGACCCTAAAAGATTTTTACAGATTAACCCCAAACTCCCCCACATTTACGGCTTACCCAAAACCCATAAGAATAATATACCGTTCCGTCCTATTATTTCACACAGAGGTTCCTTTCGCTATACGTTATCTAAATTTCTTGCAGATAAATTGTCCCCATTAGTTGGTAAATTTTCTGGCTCGCACATCACTAATTCCTATGATTTTATTAATACAGTTATGTCCTTAGATTTAAAGCGTGGAAGAATGATTAGTTTTTATGTTGATTCATTGTTTACGAAAGTTCCCATTGATGATGTACTTAGTTTTTTAGGTAGAAAATTGCCAACATGTAACGTAGAACTTGGCATGCCCACACTTGTACTTTTAGAATTGATAAAACTCTGTGTCACTAATAATGCCTTCTCCTTCGGTGAGGAATTTTATTTACAACGTTTTGGTATGGGAATGGGGTCCCCTTTATCCCCAATACTGAGTACATTATACATGGAATATTGTGAGTCGGAATTGTTACAAACAACATGTCCCAGTAATTTAATTTGGTTTCGTTATGTAGATGATATTTTCTCATTTTGGCCTGACAACTGGAACAACTTTGATACTTCCTTTCTGTCATTAAATAATCTTGTTCCCTCTATTAAATTTAAATATGAATGGGAAAACGACAAACAATTACCTTTTTTAGATGTTTTGGAAAACCCAATTTCACTGTCTATAGAAAACCCACTCACTGCACTTTGTATATTCATTATTTTTCGTATCATGATGGTGGTGTTAAAAGCTTAATTATTTCTTCCATGTTTCTGAGAGCACTCAGGATTTGTAGCCCACATTTGCTGGACCCATAAAATTCAAAGATTTGGAACATTTTTAGGGATTTAAAATATCCTGAGTTGTTTATCAGAAAGGTGTATTGTAAAGCCAGAAAATCTTTTTATGCCTCTCGAGAACCTTTAGTTAACCAAAATAATATTTGAGTTTGCCTTACATTTCCGGCTTAGAAAGAGTTAAACCTTTGACGAAAGATTTTAGGTTTGATTTGGCGTTCAAATATTCGTCTACTGTAAAAAGTAAATTGGTTATGAATAACTTTGCTAAACAGGAGAAAGCGGCTGTCTACAGCATTCCCTGTAAAAATTGTGATTTATTATATGTAGGAGAAACTGGAAGAAATACTGAAACTCGTACTAAAGAACATAAATATGCTTTCAGATGTTGTAACACTAATAATGCAATTTTTTATCACGCCAGCCAAAATAATCATGCCATAGATTGGGAATCAAGTAATTTATTTTATAAATGTAATAATTATGTCAAAAGAAAAATAATAGAATCTGTATGTATAGAACAAGAAGATAATTTTAATTTGTGTGAAGGTACTTATAAGCTGGACCCTTTAATGAGATTCTTGGTTAAAAAATCCCTTCCGGTGTCGGGTGAACGGGATCTAACCTAGGTGTGAATTTCTTAATGGTCTCTGCCCTTCTAGAATGTTCCTTACCTTTCCTGGATTGTTTTCTTACTCACTTTTGTTCATTCGTTTTTCTGTATCCACCCGAAGAGGATGCCAGTGGACATCGAAACTGTTGTGGAAATAAACTCCGTCTATTAGTGTGGGTTTTATTGTCACATTTCGACCTCCACTTGAAAAAGTGAAGTTTTGCATTTACTTTCGAAAGAACTTCCTCCATCTTCACTGGACACCAATTTGGAATTTAAGATATATAAATTAATTAATAATTAAGTGATAAAGTAGAATAAAAGTAAATTAAAATTAAATTCAAATGAATTAAATAAATTGTTTGTGTTCATTTCCCAATGTTAAATTAATGACAACATTAATAATATCATGAAAACTTTTAAAACATTCATTATAAAAGATGGAAGGATAATTTTAGAATTATATTATATGCATTACTTTAAATTAAATATAACTTTACTCAATCTCCAGAATCGTTTCAAAGTCTTAAACCTCTAATGCGTTACAACACCAGCACTCAAGTTAGCATTACAAACTTTGAAACTTTAAAACTTTAAAACCATGAAAAACTTCAAATAGTTCACCCTAACCATTAATTAAACAACCCACTGCTATGCAACTTATATAATTATTAAAGTTTTTATTTTACCAGTGTGAAGAAGTTCTCGTAACTGTACGTCAACATTAAGCTCCATTTGTTTCAGTACGAGGCTAGAGGGAATTACCAGAATTAAACCAGATCTTTAGGTGACACAATCCTACACATATTATCTTATAAAATGCAAAAGATAAATTAAAGTTAAATGCTATGACAACTTGCTTCCAATACGATTTGGTCCAATACCTTATCTTTAAATTCAATAAAGAATGACATTCCATATGGTTCTTGAAGAAAAATCGGTGCTACTGTAGTATGCGGTCTACCGTTAAGTTTCTACTGTAGTATGCGGTCTACCGTTAAGTTTCTACTGTAGTATGCGGTCTACCGTTAAGTTTCTACTGTAGTATGCGGTCTACCGTTAAGTTTCTACTGTAGTATGCGGTCTACCGTTCAAAATATTTAAAAGGAATTGAAAATGAATTGAAAGGAATTATAATTTAATTTACACAATTAAGGAATTATTAAAGAAGTTAAACATACTACTACCGCATACTTAACGGTAGACCGCATACTACAGTACGCCCTTGATGATTGGTTAGGTTAAGTCGTGATATTTTCGTTAGTTTTAACGAAAATATCACGACTTAACCTAACCAATCGTCAAGGGCGTACAATTAACCTAATAATAAAATAATAAGAAGATAAGAAGCTATAATTAAAAGGTAGACCGCCGAATCGTAGGTAGACCGCATACTACAGTAGCACCGAAAAATCACTATAAGCCTTATTAAATGTTTGGTTATGTATTTTGTGTGTCATTTTAGTAACATTTCCATTATTAGTTTGGCTTTAAGTTTTAACTGAAACATATAATTCATTAATTTCATCAGTAATTTGGCTATACGTTTCAACAGAAACATATATCTAAACTCATAATGAATATGCATTAACCTGAAATAGGACAGAATACATAATGAAACATCAAATAGGATTGAGTATGATGAAATTTCACTCAAGAGCCTTTTAAATACCTAATGATGAAAAGTTCAGGAGATACACATTACCTTTGCCTGAACAAAAAAGGTATATATATATATATTACAAGCCTTTTTCACGTAAAAATATATTTATATTTCTAATTTTCTTTCTATATAAAATTTATTTTGTTGCCTTTTCAGTTGGTTCAAATGTATTCAAACAATGATCAAAAGAACCTATTAAAATTTTGTATTACATTTAATTTCATTCTCTGATATAAAATGAGAGAATTACTTTCATTGCTTCATATCGAAAAATGAAATGAGTAAATTAATTACAAGTAAAAACTCACAAAAGGTTCCAATGTTTTTGATGTGTCGTTCATAAAGGAACTATATAAAAAAGTTGAAAAAAAAATCTAAATTGCCTATATATACGAGTGTGTATATATATATATATATATATATATATATATATATATATATGTAAATGTGTGTGTGTGTGTGTGTTTGTGTGTGTGTATGTGTGTATACACATATATATCAGGGTGGATCGATTTTACATTTTTTTCGATTTCCATATTCTAATAGAGACAAAAACTTGCGCATGCATGAGAAAATAGCATCTGCAAAATCTTAGCTTAATAGGTAATCATCTTCTGCCCCCGGCAGAGCGATGAAAATCATATTTTAGTAGTCAAAAACGTATTTTTAAACCCTAGCCTAGTCATAAAATTTTGCGTGTGTGTTAGTTCATGCCTAAGCAACGATATAAATGCTATGGGAAATATATAAATGCATTATTTAAGACAAAGAGCCGATCTGAAAATATGTATATTATACATATTTTCAGATCGGCTCTTTGTCTTAAATAATGCATTTATATATTTCCCATAGCATTTATATCGTTGCTTAGGCATGAAATAACACACACGCAAAATTTTATGACTAGGCTAGGGTTTAAAAATATGTTTTTGACTACTAAAATATGATTTTCATCGCTCTGCCGGGGGCAGAAGATGATTACCTATTAAGCTAAGATTTTGCAGAGGCTATTTTCTCATGCATGCGCAAGTTTTTGTCTCTATTAGAATATGGAAATCGAAAAAAATGTAAAATCGATCCACCCTAATATATATATATATATATATATATATGTGTGTGTGTGTGTGTGTGTACACACACACACACACACATACATATATATATATATATATATATATATATATATATATGGGGATCGTCTCGTCGAAC
The DNA here is from genome assembly GCA_023014485.1 of Bathynomus jamesi. NCBI lineage: Eukaryota > Metazoa > Arthropoda > Malacostraca > Isopoda > Cirolanidae > Bathynomus > Bathynomus jamesi. The sequence goes on along the minus strand of JAJOZX010001186.1, from coordinate 200,123 downwards.
ACTTAGAATTGCATAACTTGATTAGAAATACGCAGCACGGTTTTAGGCGAAACAAATCTTGCTTAACTAATCTTTTAGAATTTTTTCAAAGCGTAGTTGAAGTTTACGATAGTCATCGGGAAGTAGATGTAGCGTATTTAGATTTTCAAAAAGTGTTTGACACCGTACCGCACAAAAGACTCGTTGAAAAAAATAAGGCTTATGGAATCAGGGGTGTAGTAATAAATTGGATAGAAGAGTGGTTGCGAGGTAGGAAACAGAGGGTGGTCGTTGATGGAGCGGAGTCGTGTTGGGCTAATGTAGTGTGCAGCTTTCCTCAAAGTTCTGTATTGGGCCCCTTGCTTTTTCTTATATATAGTAACGATTTAGATGTCGGCCTAGTCAGTACAGTTTCAAAGTTTGCGGATGAAACGAAGTTGGATGGTAGGGCGATCAATGGCGAAGATAGAGGTAAAATCCAGGAAGATCTGGATAAAATCGTTGATTGGTCAGTCATATGGCAAATGAGAGTTAACGTCGATAAGTGCAAAATTTTACATATAGGTTCTCGTAACGGTAATTTTGTGTATAGTATGTCAGGGAAGGAGTTGGTAAGCGTAGAACAGGAAAAAGATTTAGGAGTTATAGTCACTGGTGATAAAAGTGGCGAAACAAAGTGCAGCAGCGGTCAATAAAGGAATTTTGAGTACAAATCCCGCGATATTATTGTTCCTCTTTATAAATCATTAGTTCGACCCCATTTGGAGTACGCGATCCAATTTTGGAATCCGCATATGCGCAAAGATATCGACAAAATTGAAAGAGTTCAAAGACGAACAACTAAGATGATTCCGTCGCTCAGGTTAAAGTCGTATGAGGACAGACTTAAGGAATTAAAATTGACTACACTCGAGACTAGGAGGCTAAGGGGTGATCTAGTCCAGATTTTTAAAATTATGACTGGGTTCGATAACGTAAATAGATGTAGCTTTTTCGAAATAACGGGTGTAAGCTAAAAAGTAGAAGGTTCGAGACAGCAGTTCCCAAAAACTTTTTTACTCATAGAATAATAAATAGCTGGATTAGTTTGCCGGTAGAAGTAATTAGTAGCACGTCTATAAACATGTTTAAAAATCGATTAGAGGCATATATTAATAGATTGGGTGTGGTTTAAGGTAGTAAAATTAAGGCTTTTGTGGTTCGGGATCCCACGTAAAATTGTATGTCCCCTCCGTCACCACGGAGGACATGTGCAATACACAATTACAAACACAGTTAGGTAGACTAGCCATGAGTGGATCCTAGTGTCTTTGTTGGTCTGAAACATTATAACATTATATATATAATAAATTAAATTCATTTGCAGTTTTGAGACTTCCGTATGTGCGAGAGCGTTCAAAAAAGGAATATTTATGGTCAGTTTTTAATAACTATTTCTGTATGCGAGTTATAATAACCATTTTTTATGCCAATAAGGTATATAATTTTGAAAATGGCTTTATGGAAAACGTTTTCAATATGATCACATTGACGTCACTAATTAGATTTAACCCTTTCATGACGGATGGTACTTTAAAGTCCCACCAGAAATAATAATATAAATTGGGATCACCTGAAGATCAGGGCCCCCAGCCTTCTTTAGTTAGCTTTATAACGCTAATTAACGAAAACATCACGACCTAACCTAACCAATCGTCAAAGGCGTACAATTGACCTAACGATTGGATCAGGTGATCCATAAATTGTACTACCATGCCTCGTTTCTATAAATGCTTCTTCATATTTATATAGGTGTCATTTAATTGTCGGAAAAGGAATCCAAAATGTGTAGCATTTCAGTGACTAGTTACTAAAATATTTAGTTTGGAAGAACAATAAAACCTGTACTTTTTGGTGACAGAGTGACCGCATATACTGCGGGACTCGTCCTTAAAGTTTAAACGTGCTCTGAAACTTTTAATAGTTCATGCTAAAATATCTTCTGCAGTTTCATATGCTATAGGTGTGACTTCATTTCGTAGCTGATCAACTGTCTTTGGATTATTCCTGTAGACTTCGTCCTTCAAATTACCGCAAAACAATAATCGCGAGGATTGAGGTCAGGGAATATGGAGGCCAAGGTCATCTTCTGGGTTACGTTTAGAAATTACTTTAGCTGGAATTGTTCAAAATTTCAGGACACGTTTAAATAAAAATATTGAGGCCAATAATCATATTTTGAAAATGTTTTTCATTAAAAAAAAAAATCCAAAGTGTATATTTTATTTGCTTAGAAAATGATTATTGTAACTGACATACTATATAGAAAGAGTTATTAAAAGATAAAAATAGTCAGTACTGTCTAGAACGCCCTGTATATTAATTTGCATTTCCTCAGTTCGCCAAATAAGTTCCAGGTGCATGATTCATCAGGAGCAAGATGCATCTGAACGTTCTGTCCCTTAAGTGAGGGAATACAAGTACATTTATTTTTATATACAGAGTGGCCACAATGTCCCTTTGCAGTGAAATTACATCATATCTGTATGTTGTCCTTGTTTTCCATGCAAAGGGATTTTGTGGCCACCCTGTACAGTATATCATTCCTCAAATCCATTCACATAACCTCATGCTCGCTACATACGCGAAGTGGACAAACAACCTCAGAGCATCCATATACCATATGTCCCACAAAAAAGTACACCCAACTTTAGATTGTACTAACTCCTCCAAAAATTGAGATATTTTGGATCTGTTTGTTTGATTTAATATAGCAAATTATTCTTTGTTAACGTTCAAATTTATTCATGTTTAAACGATTTAGTCTTTAAGCATCTGCTTTTAACTGAAGGGTACAACAAAATGGATTGCGCAAAATTGGTCAATGAAAAAATAATGTGTGTGCTATCGATGTAATGAAAAGACAAATACATAATAATAGATACTTTAACATAATTTTAATAAGATACAAAGCAGATTTTTCTTTATTCCTTATTGCAAAAGTTATGCTTCGTTTCGTTTTATTTCAACATGACCGCCATTCCTATCGATACAAATCTGGAGTCGAGCTCTCATCTTCCCCATCACTCTTTTGATAAGATCTGGATTGTCTTTTAACAAGTTGATTTCAGCTGTGATGCGAGTCCTCAAATCATCTAAATTGATAGGTTGTGATGCAAATACTCTATTTTTCAAATGACCCCATAAAAAGTAATCACACGGGGTCAAGTCAGGGCTTCTGGGAGGCCATTCAATGTCATGGCCTGTAGCAATTACTCTTTGGTGGAAGACTTCCTGCAAGCGTTCCTTCACAATAACTCTCCTGTGAGCAGGAGCTCCGTCTTGCACCCACCAAATACGATTAAATCGGTTTCCATAAGTAATACGTATTTGTGGAAGGATTTCTCGGCCTATCATTTCTAGGTAAGCTTCACCATTTAGATTACCATCGTAAAAGACCGGGCCAATTAACGCTCCATTACCGCACAGTCCTACCCAGAGAGACAGTTTTTGTCTAGAGTTATTCTTTTCGTAGATATGATTGTCAGGTGGATGATTTTTTGGTGCATACTAACGGCAGATTTGTCTGTTCACTAGACCATTCATAAAAAAGGCCGCCTCATCTCCAACCACTAATTGTTCCGTGAATCTTTCTGGTTTTTCAAGAAACCACTGGGCAAATCTTAGGCTGCGAGGTAGATCTCCTTCAATGAGTTGATGTCGAATTTCCATTCTGTATGGGTACAAATTCAAATCCTCACGAACTATTCGATGAAATGACATGCGTGAGAGTTCTGTACCATTTCGCCTGGTGGACACTTTTGGATGTCTCTCTAATAAATGCCGACATGCTGAATGTTCTCGTCTGTTCTTGCCGTCTTCGGATGGCCTGAACGTCCTTTGTTCAAATTGAGGACCGTTCCTTCTTCTTTGTATTTCCGAACATTCTTCAAAATTGTATGTTTAGTTGGAGAAGCTCTATCGGGAAATTGCAGTTCGAAGGTATTCTGAACTTGTTTTAAGCTTTTAGTTTGCAGATAAGTTGTGACCATGAGAACGCGCTGCCTTCGTGTAAACTGCATGATAAGGGTTTCAAAGTTATTTATAAATTTAGTAATTCAGATTCTTCATTTATATGTATGACTCGTATCTTAGATACAAAAGTTCGAATTATTTAAAAAAAATATTTGCAATATCCTTCGACGTAAAAAGTAGCACATTGGTTAAAACAAGAGGAGCTATGTGGCTGGGAGAAATGATCATTCCGCGCAACCCATTTTGCTGTACCCTTCAGTTAAAAGCAGATGCTTAAACACTAAATCGTTTAAACATGAATAAATTTGAACGTTAACAAAGAATAATTTGCTATATTAAATCAAACAAACAGATCCAAAATATCTCAATTTTTGGAGGAGTTAGTACAATCTAAAGTTGGGTGTACTTTTTTGTGGGACATATGGTATAATGTAAAATTTTTCATTTTATACGATTCTTTGATAGTATTATTTATATATTAAAGAGCATCTGTAATTTATATCTATTATTATCACTGTTGAACAAGTATGGGGCAATTACAGTTAACAATAATTGATTACAATTACTTTGCATATCCTCAATTACAATTACTGCAGTTGGCAAATGTAATTGATTGCAATTACAGTTACATTAAAAAGTAATTAATTTCAATTACAATTATTTTTCATAGAAACATCTCGGGTAAATGAAAGGAAAGGAAAGAAATCTATCATTAATTTAGGATCACCTGAAGATCAGGGCCCCCATGTATTCTTGTTTTTTGTTTCACAGTACCAAATATAATAAATTAAATTGAATGCCCAGTTAGGTCAACTGTACGTCCTTGACGATTGGTTAGGTTAAGTCGTGATATTTTCGTTAGTTTTAACGAAGGTATCATTTGGTAATTGAGGGTGGGGGCCCTAATCTTCAGGTGATCCTTAATTTATAACCTTAACTTTTTATTTTCATGCCCAATACCCATCGTGTGAATATTATTCTATTTGAACACGTATTTAAATCACAGTTCAATAGCAGTCAATGTAATATCAGGTGAATTGTTTAATGTTCATTGGGTTCATTCTCATTGTCACTCTGAGTGTAATTGATTTCAATTACAATTATATTTTTAGTTAGTCAATTACAATTATATTATTAGTTAAGCTATTACGATTATACAGCGATTACTTTAAAAATGTAATTAATTACAGTTACAATTACAAATTACACTTACCCCATGCCTGCTGTTGAATAAAATTTTTTAAATCCATAATTATAGAAGTTATATTACAATTATTAATTAACATAAAATACTAAATAATTAGCATTTATATTTACTTTTATTTCATAACAAATTATTTTTCTATTCAAAGAAAACTTTTTGACGATAAAATCATGTAATCAGTTTTCTCTTGGTATAAATTATTTTAATCTAAATAAAATGTTAGTTGGTTGTGCGAGAAACTCATTCACTTTTCCTTTGAAAATTCATACCACTTTTCTAATTAATTTACTATACTCTTATACTTAATCCCTCGACTCTTTTCCAAAATCCGGACCGTTCTTTATATCTAGAAAGTAAAATTTTTATCATTATGTGGTTTTGCGTGCTGAGTTCAAAAACGTTATTCTTTTTTTGGAGAAGTGAAAAATAAAAAAGTTACAGCAATTTTTATTTATAACAGTAGGTCGATATATATAAATAATGGAAATAAAACTTGCTGTAACTTTTTTATTTTTCATTTCTCAAAAAAAAAAAAAAAAATCACTTTTTTGAACTCAGCACGCAAAACCAAATAATAATAATGTAAGTTTCTAGTTATAAAGAACGGTCCGGATATATATATATATATATATATATATATATATATACTGTATATATATGACAGAAATGCCCCCGCCAGGTATGAATTGTAGCATGGTATTCTGTCTTGTCTTGGCCTTAATTAGAACCATGCTCCAGAAAGTCATTACATTGTCGATCATGTTTTAAGCGAAAATTTCATTTGCATTCTTCTTTCCAGCATAATAATTGGCATATTTCAGGTGTAAAAGAAGTGTTTCAACAATTGCTGATTGGTTGGTAGCTTGGAGACACTGATGGAGTCGGAGGGAGAACTTACCAGGTTGAAATCACTGGCAGATCGTGTAGGAGGCTACGCACTTGTTATTACCTTCTTCTTTAGAGGTTCTTAATCTTCCAGCTTTCCCACACCTCAGTCACGGAAAACTATGTGATCAGACATTATTTTTATTTTTAAAATTTTATTTTGACAACCTAAAAATAGAAAATAGAAATTGGAATAATAGAAATGTAGTATTGTTGTAAAAATAAAGTATATTGAAATACGATAATTTAGCAATGTTTGGCCTTTGATTTCCAAATTTGACCGATCAGTTGACATCATAGTTTCTCAAATATGTATCCATCATCTTCGGTAGGATCAGAAAATAAAGGATTGTCCCACATTTCTAACTTCAGGGAGCATATGGTTACGTCATTTCATGACATATGAACCAAATCTAGAGATTCTGAAGTATTTTCAGGCGATTAACCTGAACGCGTGCAACAATTAAACATCATTTGATCAAATAATTATGTTTTAGGATTATCACACTCGAACCCATAGGAAACCGCCTAGTACACATATTTTCATGACCCTTTTCCCACTCTGGACACCCCTAATGGCAATCTCGACGACTTTTGTCACGGAGACACCAGCCAAACGGGCTCCTAATATCATACCCCTTTCCAGTGTTCGAAATCAAGGAGGGTTGGAGGATTTGACCCCCGGAATCTACATGAGACCTATGAAAATGTGCTGTGCAAGGGGACCCAGAGTGGGTCCTGTTAAAACCCTTATAAATATTTATATGTAGTGTGTTAGTTTTCTATATCTAAAGCTTTAAAGTTTTAATTTACATGAAACGTGTAGCCAGGCCTGTAGAACCAGGTGCGGCAGGTGCGGCAGCCACTGCACCAATTTTTTTCTAGAGTTTTGTAAAGAGTGAATTATTTTTTAAATTATATGGAACGTAAAAAAACATTTTATTTGTACTGGTACAATACTGATGTGGCAACAATAGGTTTAAGAAATCTAAAATCTCATCATTCCCATGATCATATCATGTTGTTGTTGTTGTTGTTGTTTAGCCGATCAGCCCACCCTGATCGAGCAAGCCGGCGGCACGCAGGTAACCGATCGCCCTCTTCGGAGTGGACCAGAGGTTCAGCGCACTAGTGATGTTGTGTTGTGTTCGTTGTTGTGCTAGAGCGGTACAGTCTGTCATAATGTGTTCAATTGTTTGTGGTGTGTCGTGGCACAGGTGGCAGGTGTCGTCTATGGAGTTGTCTAGTCTGTGTTTATATGTTAGTAAGTTGGGGTGATGTCCACATCGGAATCGTGCTAAGTTAACTCGATCCGATCTGCTCAGGCTGATCTCTGACCTGTTAATGGGTGGCGGCTTCGCACCTAGGACCGCATTCGGACCGAGTCGTGTCAGTGCTTTGTGGGTTAGGTGTGTGTGTATGTGTTTTCTGTACTGTGTGATGTCTGTGGGGCGTGGTATGGAATGGAGTATTTGGTTATAATGTCTCTCTGGTGTTACCTTAATGGTGCGAGGTGTCGGTGCGTGATTGTACATGTAGTGGCAAGGGTGTTGTGGGTTAGTTGTCGCTGCTGCCATGAATTGTGTTCCCCTCATGTCTAAATGTTCCCTAACTTTCAGTATTTTTGTTTCTGTGTGCAGGTGTTCTATTGGTGTTGTTTGAGTGCATCCTGTAATGATACGAAGTGCGTTGTTTTGTATTGTCTGTAAGGTGTTTATGTGTGTGTTTGAGATAATGGGTGCCCAGCATGGGCTAGCATAGTCCATAACTGAGCGAATATATTGTTTGTATATGAGTGATGTTGTTTCCTGCTGGTGTCCAAAGTTTGTGCCTGTTAGTACCCTAAGCGTGTTAAGTCTTGACGTACATTTGTTTTTAATATCCTGAATGTGGTTTGCAAAAGATAATGATGTGTTGTATGTGACCCCAAGTATTTTGGTCCTGTGAGTGTGTGGAATGTTGATGTTGTTTAGTGTAAGCTGTGGAATTACCTGGTGTTCTTTTGTGTTGCTTGTAAGCAAGGTGATGGTTGATTTTGTGGGCGCTACTTTGAGTCTATTGTGTGTGAGCCAGTCTTGTATACTGTTTATGTATGTTTGTAGGTTATTTGTAGCGGTGTCGATGTTGTTGTGGGTGGATGTTAGAGTGATGTCATCTGCATATGATGATAATGTAAGCTTGTTATCTATGGGTGTTGGAATGTCGTGCATGTATAAGTTGAAGAGTGTTGGTGAGAGAACAGAGCCTTGAGGGACCCCGTTCGGAAAAAGCTTGTTTTTGGATGACTTGTCATTAAATGTGACATGTGAGTATCTTCCTGAGAGATAGTTGCTCAGCCACCTTTTGGTGTTATTGTGCAGGTTTGTGTTGAGTATTTTGTTTATGAGAGGGAAGCGTGGGATAGCATCAAATGCTTTACTAATGTCTATTGTTGCTAATAGTGTACGTTGAGCTGGTCATCTGGAGTTGATGCCATCCATGATGTGCTGCGTGAGGTTAGTGAGTAATGTCGTGGTTGAATGGTGAGGTCTGAATCCATGTTGAGTAGGTGATAGTGGAATGTGTGGGTTGGTGATTTGTAAGATTAGTCTTTCTGTTACTTTGGAAGGTGTGCATAGTAAAGTAATGGGTCTATAGGAAGCTGGTTCTGTTGGATTTTTGTTTGGTTTGAGTAGTGTAATAATTTTACCTTGTTTCCATATGTCAGGAATAATACAGTGTTGGTATGAATATGTGCTGATATTTGTGAAAGCCAGTTTTCCTTGTGGGCCCAAGTGTTTAAGGTGTATGTTAGATATGTTGTCTGGTCCAGTAGCCTTCGAATTCTTAATGTTTTTGATGATCTTGGTGGTCTGGTCTGTATTGAAGGGTGTAATGGTTGTGTCGAGTCTGTAGGTTTTCTTGTGTCTGGCTGTTTGTCTGTCTGCATGTTTCTGGTTGTTGTCTCTGTTTAAGTGACTTATCTTTGCGTAGTGATTAACTAGAATGTTAGCTTGTTGTGTGTATGTTGGGATATTATTTTGGCTGCGACAGATAGCCGCGTGTGAGGTGTGAATGCCGCTGTTAGAGTGGGTAATGCCGTTTATAGTCTTGTATAGCCTGGATGTATCTGTGGAGTGGTTTAATGTTGTTATGAATTCCCTGAATGTTTCTGTTTGTTTTTCTTTCAGTTTGTTGTTTATTTCTGTGTTGAGCTGTTGTATCTGCTGTTTTATGGCTTCTGTGTGGGGTTTGTGTGTTATATTTGAGGTTGTTACGTTGCCTTATAAGGTGGGCTATTTCTCTAGTGTAATTTGGGTTGTATTTCCTAATGTTGCCCTTCGGTATGTATTTGTTTGCATTATTGATGATCTGATTAAATGTCTTGAGTGTTGTATTGATGTTTATGATGGGTGTGCTGTTTAATGTGGTGAATTGTTCCTCAGTCTGTATTTTGAACTGTTCCCAATCAGCTTTCTTGTAATTTCTGTAAGTGTGCCTAAGGCTGTTGGGGCAGAGTGTAGAATGTGTTGTAATGATGATGGGCAGGTGGTCTGATGACAGTTTTTTCTGTTCTCCATTGTGTATGTGTTGCTAGTGAGGGGGAACAGAACGTTATGTCTGGGGAGGAGTTTGAGTATCCTGCTTGATGTGGTATGTGTGTATGTTCTTCTGTATTGTTAAGAATGAAGAGGCTGTTTAGTTGTGTGGCTATGTTGGCGCCTCTGGTGTTGCTTTGGTTGTGCAGGTACCAACTAGTGTCTTTGGCGTTGAAGTCTCCTCCTAAGATGACATTAGTGAGAGAGGCCAGATTGTGTAACTGTGGATTATAATTGGCTGGCACCTGAGGTGAACTATCTGGTGGATGTAAATGTTGATTAGTGTGGTGTTGTTTTTTGCGCGTGTTTTAATGTTAACTGCCTGTATTTCTATCGTGTTATCTGCTTGGATTGTGTTTGTAATGTTTTGGGTAGCATCAGTGTAGCTAATGCATTTACGTATGTAAGTGATGAGTCCACCTCCGTTACCCCCAGTACGATCTTGACGGATCGCCGTGAAGTCAGGGATGGTGGGTGTTTTGTGTGTGCGTTTTAGTTTTGTTTCTTGTATAAGTGCTATGTGAATGTTTTGTTTGTGTACGAATTCCCTAAGCTGCATGATTTTGTTTGTGAGGCCATCTACGTTGTACTGTAATATGTTAATATTATACTTCTGTATGTGTCTCATGGTGCTATTGTGTCTATGTCTTTGTGTATGGTGACATGTGTAAGTTGTAGTGGGGCCTGGATTAGTCTTAATGTCGCCAGAGAGTAAGAGTAGTTCGGGGAGCACGCAATTGCTCCCTGTAATTGAAAAAATAGCACGCTGAGAATAGGTCCGGCCCCGGGAGCCGATCGGTCGGCACTCTGACCGTGCCACGCAACAGGCCGTCGACTGCCAGTCTAGCCAACCTTAGACAGCCCGCTGCACGGAGATTTGAGGAAGTTTGGCCACCAGCGCGTTGATGTTTTGGTTTGACGTCGCCTCTTCTTCGCGTTGACGTGTCCCGCGCTGGAGGATGCAGCCACTGTTAGAAGCTTCCTCGTCAGCTGCTAACACTTTTTTCAGGTTGTTCTAGCTACCTGTTCAGAGGTTTTTTATAAACAAATCTCAGTTTTCTGCTCAAAACGGCTCTTTCTAATTTTAAAATTGATTAGTCAAGGAAGGAAGATGTTGACTTCTATTTTGCGGCAACAGTTGATAATGTATATGCTGTTACCTTTTGGTTTAGATAAATATACTCTGGAAGTATATTTTGAATTTGTTTGTTAATATCCTTGCTTTTCACTACTATTACAGTGAACTATCACCTGGTGTTGGTTTCTTTCTTCGTAAGGGTAAATCCTCAATTATAAGCCTATATTGTTGGGCTACATGTGCTCCACTGACACGTGAGTCTCTGAGTCAAATTCTAACCACTCCTGAAATACATTGACCTATTTCCTATTTCGAACACTGCCCCTTTCACAGCCAAGCACATCTTTTTAAAGCGCTGGCTTTTCTTTATTATGCAAGAAGAACCCTCAGTGTCACCATATTAAAATAGAAAATGATATTAATGCAATATGCAGTCACATATCTATTTAGTAAATTATGCGACACTGTTCAGGAAGATTTGACTTGTACATTTTTACCTCTGCTTATATCGCATTAAAGTTTGACGGCAGAATTCCACATTCTGACTCTTTATAATTAATGTAAAAACTTTAGTCAGATTTCTTTCTTGCAATGTCTGTTTTTGTTACTGTACTCTGTACGGACCATTAACTTATAGTTTTTGGGTATAAATGACCACGATTAGGAGGAGGAGATTGAAGACACCAATCGATCAGGGAAATACTCCGGAGGGGGGGGAGGCGTTAGACAGGACATAGGGAGTGCTGGAACTCCCGTTTCTCCTGTCACTGTCCTCCTTAGCTGCTCTTTTTCAGTGTCTCATCTACTCTGTGAGCAGTCCAGCATGCTCTCAAACATACACTTCTCTCCCTTTTTCTCACTACGTATACATTCATCTTACACACTACATAATCTCTTCAAAATAAAAAAAAAATGGCATCAACTATCAGAGCCTCGGAGTCCCCAGGGGAGGGGACCATAAATGTCTCCACTTCTGGCTTCCCTGCTACCGATACCGGGAATGCAGACCAGGGCAGTGGGGCTGGATCTTCTACCGCTCATTAGAGAGATTCACTTCATCACTTCATCACCATGGAGATAAGGGTAAGATTTAGCTGCTATGTGCATGAATATAGTGTAGTGAATATATCAAGCTACAGAAGAAATAAAATTAAGTCTTTATGAGGTATTAAATTGAACATGAGAACTCTGCAATATTCACGGATGGTCCATGAACAGCTATATTAAACTCATACAAATGCATATAATCGATGCTTAGAACTTAGATATAGCATGTGAAATCGATTTATAACGTAATTTTAAATAACAGTGCTAAAAAAAATATGTACAGTCACAATTTGCTGAAGACTAAAAGTACAAAAAACTTTCTCTATATGATTTGTTAAATAGTACCTCCTTAGTTAGGTTTGAAGAAAATTGGCTACTTTGATGAATGAGGGAGATATATTGTAAATATATGAATCTAGTACTAGGCTGTGAGAAAATCCTCTTCCTTTACTTTATTTTTTCAAGAACCTACCCAACTCTTTCTTATTAACCCTTTACCGCGCTGTGCGCCGAATACGTGAAGTTTCAAATATACGCATTTAGACTCAACCCTACGCAAAAAGTTGGGCGATAAAGGGTTAAATTCGACTCTTTGATACTTAATTTTATTGTTTTAGGCTGAAAACCTTCAAATGTTGATTTTTTCTTAATTTTATTGCAACTTCTGCTACAGTTTCACTCATTTAAAATAATTTCACTATTCAACGTAGCTAAATATTTAGAAAAACTTGTATTAACCTTTTCAAACAATTTTCTGAGAATTTAACAATTCCTTAAAATAGTGTTGACTCGTCCTGTCTCATCTGCTTAGTTTAATAACTGCCAAAACCCAGTGTATTAAAATACCATCTTCGTAAAGCAATACTTCTGCACACTTGCATAGGCGCTAAATTTAATTATACTGACTTTTTCAACATCATGTAACAGGGTTGGGCCAATTAACTTCAAAATTAACTAGTTAAGTTAATTTGAGGATCTTGCCAAACAGGTTAAGTTAGCACATATTTTGAAAATTAAGTAGTTAAGATAATTTGAAAAGTTAACTAGTTAAGTTATTCAATTAGCTTTTGCTTTCTTGGAAGTAGTTCGTAAAACCACCGTTATACCTAGCCAGTCGTGATATTTTATATTTAACACACAGAATTGACGGAAGAATGCTTGTTCATAGATTGGAGTGATGTCTAAGTTAAGAAGGCTAGAGCACAATAAAAGAGTAAAGTAAGTGGGATTGAGAGAATCATCTTTTCAATCCTATAGTGCATATCTGGCTAACTTGTGTTTGGGTGAATTCTAGGTGTGGGAACCCCAACATTTGGCTGTTTCCAGTGTGTGTGTGTGTGTGTGTGTACCCGCAGAAAAATATACACATTCATTATATACATAGATAAGTACATGTACAAATAATCGAGGAAAAAGCTAATGAGGTCGTAAATTTACAAAATAATAAAGCTGTCAAGATTTGTTCGTCATATCCACAACCAATAAAGTCACATTCGTGAAACTTTTCTCAAAATCTAAATGGATAGTGAACTTAAAATAAGTGTAGAGGTTTCAATGACTTTAAATGTATAAAATTACTTACATGTTGTAATGTGAAGGTAGAATGAATAAAGATAAGTACGCTTTGCTTTAATTTAAAGTCTAAATTTACTTACCAAGTTGCTTCTAAAAAAATACTTCGGTCTTGAATGATTGGGCTTCCGCAATCAGGATCTTATATGAGGAATCAATTGCTGTGAATGATGTTACATTTCCAGGAAATTTGTGAGTGGAACTTAATCAAACGCAACGACTTTCAGTTTTGAACTTTTTATTAAAAAGAGGAAATCTGTGAATTCAACTTTTGTATTTCCATATTTAAAAGAAGTTTCCATGAACAATGTTTGAGCTGTGTGCGTTGTATTAATACAACTATAAACTAATTAAGATATATATATATATATATATATATATATCTAGGCTTTGGCTGGTGATCTTAGTTATATATTATGCTACCGACCGAAATGTTCATTCTGATGAAGGTCAAGCTTGTCGTACCACTTTAGGCCTACAGTTTAACGTGAAATGCGAACCACGCTCCATATATATATATATAAAAGGGTGGATCGATTTTACATTTTTTTCGATTTCCATATTCTAATAGAGACAAACACTTGCGCATGCATGAGAAAATAGCCTCTGCAAAATCTTAGCTTAATAGGTAATCATCTTCTGCCCCCGGCAGAGCGATGAAAATCATATTTTAGTAGTCAAAAACGTATTTTTCTTATAATTTTTAAAATATTTCAATATGCATCAAAATTATTCCTAATAACTATAAAGTCGATGAAAAAGACCTCATATGATCGTTTTTCCAAGCGCGTTGTCCTACGTTAATATCTTTTGTCCCCGGCAACAACGTCAAATGTTGAAAAAATAGGTAATTTATATACATATTTTCAGATCGGCTCTTTGTCTTAAATAATGCATTTATATATTTCCTATAGCATTTATATCGTTGCTTAGGCATGAAATAACACACACGCAAAATTTTATGACTCTAGGCTAGGGTTTAAAGGTCATCTCTGGTGAGTGCTGCCAGCAGCAGCTGCCACTGACGCGCCAGTCGAAAGGGTGGAGCCATTCGTATGATTGAAATGAAACTACAAAGGCTAGTTCAGTGGATCATATGCCTATTACACGGTAATGAATTATCACTGCGACACCTCATTCAAGACTTGGACGGCAAAACAACTGGGCCAATGGGCTTTACTGGACCAGTTGGAAAACAACTGAACGACTGCGAAAAACTTCCAATTACAGAATTCGATGCCATTCCATCTCCCGACATTGACATAGATGATGCCGAGTTGAGCACTGACCAAAAATATTTGTTAGGCATCTACAGAGCAGTGTCGAGAGGTATCTGCTCTTCAGCTCTCGCGGCTCGAAATCCAGGTAAGATGGCGCATTCCAGGTGGCTGACAACAGCAAATAGATTTCTGCGCCTCTATGTTTCAACCAGTGAACCCTCCAGCACCTTCAACGAAATTGTGCGATTCATTATGACAGTTTACGCACCAATTTCGTTTAAGATAAAGAAAAACTCCAGTTTCAGTGAGGGCGCAAAACATTTTTTCGAAATGATGCGTCTCTCTCAGACCATGCCTCAAAGATCTAAGACAATCGCCAACAAAGTCCTCCGTAGAAATTCTTTCTTTGCTCACCCAGAAAATATTTTGATCTCCATGCTACATGCCGATGAGCAACACATAAGAGAATTGGGATGGAGAAGAATATTAAAAGCACGATCAAAACAATCACCAGCGGGGGAAATTCGAGCCTTCGCCATGCCTGAGCTGCTCTACGATAGTCAAAACTATTACGAAATGATCAACTGGCAAACGGCTGATGTGACCGAACCCCCCGTTACAAAAACAATACCTGATACCCGAATAAAAGAGTTTGTTGAGACGGGAGACCAGCCTGATGGACTGATCCCACTATTCCCTTGTCATACTCAAGCGGTCGAGAGACTCATCAAATTAGTAACCGAAGCCTCTGCCAGTGTAAGTGGAATAGAAGAGAGGGACGGATTCATCCGCTCCCGTCTTCACTCCCGAACAAAAATTCCACGATTTGATTCTAAGAAAGATTACCGTATGTAAATCGACATGCAGCCAAAGGAAGGGTGGTTGGGGCTGGATAGGGTGGAACTCGACGTACAGCCACCTCCTTGTGGTGAGTTCTGGGTTGCTAATTTTATAAAATTAGCAAGCGAGGAGTTGTACTTAGTACTTATCGTACTTATAACATCGCATTAACGTAATTATAATCCACATTTAGACTTTTCTCGGGGACAGAAGATATTACTCTAGAGTCATAAAATTTTGCGTGTGTGTTATTTCATGCCTAAGCAACGATATAAATGCTATGGGAAATATATAAATGCATTATTTAAGACAAAGAGCCGATCTGAAAATATGTATATAAATTACCTATTTTTTCAACATTTGACGTTGTTGCCGGGGCAAAAGATATTAACGTAGGACAACGCGCTTGGAAAAACGATCATATGAGGTCTTTTTCATCGACTTTATAGTTATTAGGAATAATTTTGATGCATATTGAAATATTTTAAAAATTATAAGAAAAATACGACTACTAAAATATGATTTTCATCGCTCTGCCGGGGGCAGAAGATAATTACCTATTAAGCTACGATTTTGCAGAGGCTATTTTCTCATGCATGCGCAAGTTTTTGTCTCTATTAGAATATGGAAATCGAAAGAAATGTAAAATCGATCCACCCTAATATATATATACAGTATATATATATATATATATATATATATATATATATATATATATATATATATATATATATATATATATATATATATATATATATATATATATATATATATAATATATCCTGATAAGCGAATTTCAATAAGGCTATTTGGAATTATACATTGCAACCATAATTAAGAGATTGAAACTCATTTCTCCATCGTATATTTCATCAGAATTGTAAAAAAAAAAAAATTATAAAGTAACAATGCAATAACGACGTTATATGATGATGGTTTGCAGAGAAAAGAATTATTCTCACGCATATAAACTGTGTTAACAAGATTTTAGTGTGTCTAATCTATAGGCTAGCAAACGGGGTCATACGGTATTGTTAAAGATCATACATAGCCATAATTATAATCACAATATTTGTTTAGTGGTAACAAATTATTAAGCCTATTATCATTGTTATTGTTATTATAGTTTTATGTAATACATCACAAACATAGATAATAATTTATCTCCTGTAATACATTATTTATTTAAAATTAATAATGTCTCATTAGCTCTAAAATAGCATAAGGTTTCACATTAGTTCTGAAAGATTACAAATATTAAGATTTAGAACATTTTGGACGTGAATCTGTGACAAACGCAAATCACAAGTTCTCCTCGCTGAGTAATAATATTCAATTAACATTGTACTTAACGGTTGAAGTTAGATTCTCTTCATTATTTATTAAATATTACACGTGAAACATCTCAAATGTGCTTTGGTATCGTCTCAAAGCGATCTTAAATAGGTATATTCAATACATTAATTTAGGGAAAAATTATGTTTTAGTTTTATGATCTTAATGATAATAATAATGATAATAATAATAATAATTATGCTTGAAATATGCAATCTCTGCATAAAATCTTAAATTATAGTAAGGCACAAAGACTCGTATTCATAATCACATTACATTTTTTTTCCATGTTAAATGTGTTTATTAATATCTAAAATATGCGTGCATAGGATAAATTGTCATAAGTCTAGACATCAAAATACTGGCTAAACCCAGTTAAACCTAATGATTCTACTTCTAGTCTCACGAGAATGCTTGGTTATTGAAACATTAGATACGAACCTACAGCCTTACACTCTGAATAACCTGCAAAGAAATCGTGTGTGTATGTGTGTGTGTGTGTGTGTTTCCTTCAACAATACATACCAAATTAAAAACTTGAATTTCTTTCAATCTTTTTTTTCCTTTTCGGTTTCCGTACTAAGATTTAACAACAATAAGAAAGTGAAGCTGTGTAGCAACACTTTATTGTATTGTAGGCCTAATACTGATACGGTACTTGAAATGAACTAGATTTTCAGTAACAACACCTGGACAGATGAGTTGATTGTTCGAACCTGTGGATGGAATCAAAATCTTCACAGAAAGCCGTAACTCCTACCGCTGCTTCACTAGATATATATAATAGAGATAATCAAACGTATTCTAAACTAAAATTATTTACAAAATAAGTATTACAGTTTCTGCTCTTACAATAGCACGTTGCTAGTAG